>CAAKHB010003825.1:63182-75045 GCA_901007665.1 Aeoliscus strigatus
GCTATCGATTTTACTATGATTTTACTTGTTTTACTGATCGAGTATGCCACAGATTGTAACACTGATTAATTGACTAATTGGATAAAATGTAACATAAATGCGTGTCCACCATGGACTGGATGTATAAACTGGGTACTTGCAGTTGAGCATCGTTGTGGTGATGCTTTGTCATGTTGTGTTAATTCTGCTCTGCAACAAACTTAAGTTTCAGCAGGAAATGATCCAAACTTTTTAACGTTTTGGGTTGGTTTCGACCTTTTACTTTTCATGAAGTTGAGGTGAGGCTGAAGCTTATTTATGACTTAACCACATTCTCTGAACATGAGGAATGCAGGTGGTTGAAGCATGTTGCTGCCTTCTATTTTTCTTCTATGTCTCACTTCTGTTCATGGTATTAATAATTGTTAATTCTATCCTGTGAAATTAATGTATTTTGCTATGAATACATGTTTTGTTCAGTAAACATTCCTGTGGATTTGATCAAGCGTGTTTATAGATCAGTATTGGTCATTTTGAGTTGTGATCATATTTTGTTCTGTCTTGCCATTCATTAGACTTTTTTTTCTTGATAAGGCTTGCGGTGTAATGTTTGAGTGAGAATGGGCTGTTGATGTGTTTTAAGGGTATTTCAGCATTTGCTTCCATGCCTGTCATATTTCGCTCAGTTCCTGCCCATGGCCTTGAATTTAATTGTTTACCATCAGCTGTTATATGATCTATTCTGGCAGTAGGTATGTACGTCCCGTGATGAAATACATCTTGGAGCAGTAATTCAATGTCTTACCAATGTACTGAAGATACTCTCCTTTCTTTTCCAGAATGCTGCCTTTTTATACGGGCTGGGCATGGTTTATTTCCATTACAATGCATTTCAGTGGTAAGTACTTTTTGTGTGACGTCGTTTCATAAAGAGGTTTTTGTTGCTGTCAGTGAGCCACATTGCAGTTACAGTA
The DNA here is from genome assembly GCA_901007665.1 of Aeoliscus strigatus. Lineage (NCBI taxonomy): Eukaryota > Metazoa > Chordata > Actinopteri > Syngnathiformes > Centriscidae > Aeoliscus > Aeoliscus strigatus. Next base: position 64,136 of record CAAKHB010003825.1, read on the forward strand.
AATAAATGTCCCATGCTGTTAAATAGGAATTTCTGAAACAATGAACAGTATTTCTGATGGTTTTGTCATAAGGGCTTGAAAAGATGTTGCTGCTGTCAGTTGGAAATATAAAACACAGGAAATGTTTGAGCCATCATCTTTGTATATTGGTGCACAGAACAAATGTTGATGAGAACCAGCCTCATCAATGAAGCGAGGTAAAGGTTAATTCCACTAGGTTACAGAAAGCATAAATAAATCACTGTAATGTTCATTTGAATACCCTCCAAATGCGTTTGTGGATCTTGGCCTGAGGAATGACTCAGCATCCCCTAGTTTTATCACTGAGAATTGGTATTCAGTTATGTTGTCAGGGTTACAGCAGCCTCATCTTTTAGGCCCTTTGTAGCTTTTACTCATTTCTCCAGTGAATTGTACTAATAATTTCAGCTTTTAAGCAGATGTTGAAACCATTTGGGAAGCATACAGTTTAATAAGCCCCATCTCTCTCTGCTCCGTAGGGATTGGAATAATAGGACAGCGTAACGACAAGTCCTTAGGCTTCAGTGCCTATGACAGGTTCACTGTACGTTTGTTCCTCTGATCAGGAACAGCCTACTTCCACTTGAACTCATGGATGAACTGATGTTTTAGGGGTCAGAGGTCGAGGTAGTGGCAGTATTAGCCTGTATGATGCCCCCTGCTATCCACTCTGAACCTCTCCTAAAAAATACGCCATTTAGTCATAACTCTTGAAAATATATAAGCAATACAAAAAAATACTAACATTGTACGATAACAAAAATACAACAATTACTAAAACTTTATACAATAATAAACCCGAATCCAAAAGGAGAAAAAAATCCATCCATCCATCTGAAAAATTACTATTATTAAATGAATTGTTTTATCCGGCTTTAGATTACGGGACTGGTATCTCCTCCTGTTCAAATGAGGCAGTTGTCCTCAGCTAATCTTGCTTTAGTCGCCTGTAATTCTGAGTCATACCATCAGTTTGTAGAAGAGCTGTGTTCTCCAAGCATTCACGTGGGGAAACGAGGGGAATGCGGAGCACAGAGGCGAGGGAGGGAGGGAGAGTGGGAGGGAATGGGAGCAATGAGTTCAGTGTGGTGTGTGTGTGTTATATTCACTTTTACAATCACTTTTACAATCACTGTGAGGGAAGGTATGACAAACATATAGTCCATGGTCTGGAACACCTTCACATGATGGGTGATTGGTGGGTGCCAGAGATTGTATGATGTCACTTGGTGCATTCTTGATGACTTCTTCATCGAGCATGTGTGTCAGCTGTTTCATACAGAAGACAAGTGAGCATGCAACAACCACTGTTGCCAGGGCTGCAGGGCAAATGGGTGCATTTGTTTTGCTGAAGTCAATTTAATTTTGATATCACTTTAAGACCAGTAGAAAGCTTACAGTTAGCATGATTGCAGACCACCACATTTCCCGTCCCGTCACGACAACCTGTCAATGTTGGCCGTTGACCTGACTCCTTTCATTAGCTGAAGAGCACAGTGTAACTGCTTCCACCCCCCATAGTCTTCCAAATGACACAAATATCATAGATAAAGAAAAGTTACATGTGAACAGTTGTAGATTGATATACTCAAATTTAACGTTTTATTCCATCTCATGTCCTATTGTGTATTACAAGCATTTATTAGTAATCACCAACAAACACTGCACCTGAAATTGTTTTGTACACAACGCAACAATGCTATTTATTTCAAAACATGATTTATGCAGTTTCATGCAGTTCAAACTACAAATATTAATCTGCACATACACATACTCTGCTGGGATTGTGTGATATTCCTGAATATTCTATTTGATGTGTGTTGTCCGATAATGGTGTTGTGCTGCTGTTGGAACTGCAATTTCCTGAAGGAATTCCCAAGGGATAAATAATCTAATAGCATAGCTGTAGTATAGCTAACCAGCATATCTGGTTTGTCCTAAGAGTGTCTGCAAGCTGGTCGTGGACTCTTCCAATTAAACCCTCACTATTCACATCCGCACATCATTGCATTGCCATAAGCTTCTCAACTCTGGGATTTGGGGCCCAAATCCAGCAGCTTACCCAGCAACTGTGGAGAGTATCATGAACTTGTGCTGACCAGATTCCCTGTGTTTTCATAAGTTTTAGGGGAAGGCCTTAATATCTGTTCACTCATACTACCCCATTGCTCTCCTTAGCCTTAAATCACCATTGCTCCAGTTTTTCTTACATAATTTGTGTTTTTACATCCAAGTGCTATCAGTAAGTCAATAGCAAGAGATCATCACTGAAAATACCATACTGTTACTGCACAGATATGGTATCACTGTATTTATTGTATTATCAGATTTGCCACAAGGATTGAATTGATTGATTGATTGATTGATACTGACACACTGTTTCTGTCTTTTTTCCAGGGCAATCAAAGCATTTCAGGAGGTGCTTTATATTGATCCCAGCTTCTCAAGAGCTAAAGAGATTCACCTGAGACTGGGACTCATGTTTAAAGTCAACACGGACCATGAGTCAAGCTTGAAGGTAAATCCACATGTTTCATAGAACTCTCAAAATGCGTGATGGAGTGACAAGAAAGGAAAATGTATTTGGTGTTTTTGGAATCTTGCAACTGTCTGACAACTTGTGGATGACTTCACCTGTACCACCATATCCTATACCTTTTTATTTTAGTTAGTATAGTTGGTAAACTACTTTGGGGTCTTTGTATCAGTTTTGACTGGAAGCACCAAAGATATGATTGTAAAAATGACATAAAAGTAATGCTGGGTGGGCTCATACTGAGAGCGTGGCACAGCAGGACACTGTTTGAGGGGACCCTGTTCACTGCTGCACTGCCAAACATGCAAGCTGAGGGTGCAGCTGTATGAAGTGTTGAAAGACAGTTTAGACTGAATGTTCTGAGACAAAAGCTGTATGCTGCAAAGAAGAGCTGTGTCTTTTGTTTGCAGGTTCAACAACCTTTTGCTGTAGATGTTGTCACACTGAAAAGTTGTCAATACAGCAATTTGCTCCACCATTAGCAAACATGTCTTGATGGTTTAAGAATGCTTGAAACTAGAGGTGCATGATAAATATCTGCCTGATACGATGAGCCCTTTACCGTTGTAGATTAGGGCTTTTGCCGGCTTGTAAACCACTTGGAGCCATAGTACTTCTGAGCTGTCACTGTTGTTCAGACGCATGTTTGCCAGCAAAATACAATGTGATTGGCACAATCCTGCATCCACTGATAGATGGAAATAAGGACAGAGGCTTCACTACTGATTTATGGATGTGTGGTGTTAGCCCTGTTAGCTGGATACGTCTTTTTATTATGCACTTAAATACGGCTAGGCTAATATGGTTTCATTTGACAAGTCATTTGAAAATGTTTTGTTTGAAATAAAGTATGTCCAGAACTGTTGTTGACTTTTGTTTTGTTAATAGTAGCAGTTGGATAGGATAAGTCAACAGGTCAGTGTTTCCCCCTAGGTTTAGAATTTACTTGCATTGGTGGGCCAGGCAGTGCAGGGTGGTGCCATGGTCTTTGATAAGTGCATTCAAAATAATCTAGTCAAATAAAGGTTTATGAACGATGCATTATTTATTGCACATCCAGGGCTCCAGACTAACTTGGTTTGCTAAGAGCAAAGTAACCCCAAACTCAAAATTTTAGGAGCACAAGCAGAAAATTTACAGTCAGACACTATAACTTGACCTGCAAGGCAGATAATTCACATTTCCTCTAATTTTCCACTGTATTACTGATAAATAGATAATAAATACAGAAAAATTAGTTTCCTCCATAAGGTGGCGGGGTGCTCCCTTAGAGAAAGGGTGAGGAGCTCTGTCACCCGGAGGAGCTGGAGTTGTTCCAGGCATGTCCCACCGGGAGGAGACCCCGGGGAAGACCTAGGACACGCTGGAGAGACTTATGTTGCTCGGCTGGCCTGGGAACGCCTTGGGGTCCTCCCGGAAGAGATGGAGGAGGTGTCTGGGGAGAGGGAAGTCTGGGCGTCCCTTCTCAGGCTGCTGCCTCCGCAACCCGGCCCCGCATAAAGAGGAAGAAGATGGATGGATGAATGGATGGATATTTTTTTAAATGGGCTAACAGTGTTCAAATTAATATGAACAATACAAATAAGTAATTTTTTGTCATATTTTCCCTCAACTCTATTTACTTATAATTCTATTTATAAATATGTAATAGAAAAATGTAGTGCAGCTGTGATTGGCCTATAAACCAATGACTACAAACTTATTTACATGTCCAATAAACGTTATACACTTTAAGTGCAAAGATTATTTGTGCAGCTACAAATTAAGATGTATCCTTCACCTCCTCAGTTATTTTAGATTCCTAAATCTACGGATATTCCTGACACACTTTACACCAGTTTTACTAGGGCATGCGTAGCTCTCTCTCCTGCTTAGTGATTTCTGCTCACAACTTAGGCTTGCTAGGTGAATTGTTCTCAGAATTTAAAGTGTTTGTTTTTCAGGGTCTGTCTCGTCGCTCAGCATTGAATCTTACCGCCGTGTTCTGTTTTTTCCAGTTCTCAGCGTTTTTCATAATTTATTTCAAGCAACAGCCAGTAAGTGGCTCTTATTACTGCAATAACTCAAAGATCGGCAGCATCTTTGGTCAAAAATCACATTTTGGAAGGTTCTGTTTGCTGGGCAGACAAGGGAGTGCCAACCAACCACCGCCTCTTCTTCTCCGTTTTTGGCGAATTTCAGCGCCACCTATTGTCCTGGAGTATGAACTACAGCCTGTTGATGCATTTTCACTGATGCATTTCTTGATATGGAGACAGGGAAAACAGGAAAAAACGGATCGTTTTCATATGTGTGGACATGGCCTTAATTACAAGGTGTATGATGGTACAGAGTCCTGCCACCTTTATTTAAGCTCTGTCCTAAGCTCTGTTAGCAACACTATTCAGTTGCTAACAGTTAATGCACATTAGCTGCTGTATATCAGATTTTTTTCTCATTTGAGAAGATGTCAATTTAATGTGAAAAATCACAAGTAAAAGAATAAAACACTGGGTGATGTTTAAGTATTGTCTTCAGTTGACACAATACTAGTATCACGCTAAACTAACGGGCACACTGACATATGGCACTCCCTTAGCATTGCCTAAGATGGAATAGCTCTTGTTAAATCTGCTGTTATGTTATTGTTTAACTGACACCATTGATAAGATTGTGGCGTGAATAATGTACTTTATATGTCAACACTAAAGCTAAGCAGGCGACACATGCAGCATCTCCTCACTCTGCTCTCCCTCAGAGTCCTGGCTTATTATCAAGCAAGTGTACGTTCCTGGGAGCCGAGACTGAATAACAGTAGGAAAAATAGTGCAACAGAAAGGGAAAACAGAACATTGCTAAAAAAGACAAGATTATTATATTTATATGTATTTTAAGGACAAATGTTCAGGTATGGTCTCGCAAACATTTATCCTATTTTCCCTGATGCAAATCAGAAAGAGAAAGCAACTGAAAGGGATGAGAGAAGCCTTCACTCCGCAGGGAGTACATTCTAACCTAATTAGGTTACAAGTGATATTTTGAACTAATTGTATACATATAATTGTATACTCAGTCTGGCATAATTCAAATAGGGCCTGCTGATTTAACCAATGGGAGACAGGGAATAGAGATAACAAGCATGTTTGTGGATTGTTACTGAGAGGATGAGTGGGCCATGCAGTGTGAGAGAAGAGCTTTGAGTTGAAAAAGAAGGTGAGATAGAAGGAGGGAGGGAGAGTGAGTGCTGGTGTGTGCCTGCCTGTTTCTGCTTTGTGGCTTTGTGTGTCATCTCTGCACTCTCCACTGCAGCCGTCTGCTGAATAGTAATCACTGACACTAGGATAGACAGAAGAGGAGGGAGGGAAGCTAAAAAAGAGCTGAGAGCGCGTGAGGGGGAAGAAGGCAAGATATGAGGAGGGAGGTGGAATGCCAAGCCAACAATCCTGCTGCATTATCTGTCTGCTGGTGGAGCAAGTGTGAAAGAGGAGGAGGAGGAGAAGGTTAGAAGAGACGGAGGGAGAGATATACAGGACGATGCGGTGGGGTTCCAAGAGGAGTGTGACGCGGCAGCAATCTAGGTAACGTATTTGTGAATGTGTTTGACAGGCTCTCACATAGGGTTAATGGCTGCAGTGATGCTCAATGTTCTGTGGCTCATAGCTTAACAAGGAGTTGATAGTGAGCAGGGATTCTGTGTGACCCTTGAGTGCACATGTGCAGGAGAGAGGAGCCCCGCCGGCCCTGAGAGAAGCATGCCAGGATGGATCCAGCGAATGGGTTCTTGATTTTTATCTGTCTGACATTGACTGCTGCAACAAGACAGTGATTTTTACAGGGGCAGACATACTATGTTGGACACTTGTAGGATGCAAACCAAAGTGACAACCCTTTGAATGACACAAGGTTCAGTGTGAAGCTGTAAGTGAATGACGAGTCATCTCTTAGTCTCCTTAAGTTAAATGGCGGATGCCAGGTGGCTGCCAGGTCATTCATTTATGTAGTTGAACTCCAGTTGAGCTGTGGAACACTGCACCACCAGCAGCAGTACAGTCTGTTCTCGGTGCTAGATTCTGTGCTGATTCTGGTTTCAGGACATTCTAATGAGCTTTGAGACTTTACTGACCCAGATAGGAGGCAGACACTGTTCTCAGCTTTTTAACCACATCAAATATCTGTGAGATGCTATTTGGTCGGGGTTTACCTTTGGATTAGCTGCAATAGAACCTGCCACCTTGGAGCCACCTCTGTTTTAGAATTCTCTTTACAGATTTACAGGATCAGACAAAGGATTTTTCATTTTTCACTGTGAGCAGCTCTTCATTTCTTCACGTTTCTTCATTTTGTTGTTGGTACAGCACACAATGTAACTCAATGTTATATCAATGTTGTAATTTTCAACTTTAATATTATGCTAGTATGGAAATATTTAATACAGTGAAAGGAAAGAAACCTCACAGAAATAGGGCCCGAATTCAACTTTCTTCACCTCATCCATAAACTCATCAGTGCCATAGTAGTACTGGACCAGAACATTTTCTCGCTTTTTGTGACACCCAATTAAATATCTTGACACTGCTACTAAGGTTATTATGATTCTTGTTGGTCTGTTACCAGGATTATATGTAAACTACCCAGCAAAACTGGTTGGTGGGGTGACGCACGGGCCAAGAACCTTTTTAAAATAAAAACAGGAACAAGGAACATCGCATTGGAGTGTATTTCTAGCAGTTCTGTTGTGTCTACTTGCATTAGTTTGCATAGGCTATATGTGTGGGTATTCCAGGTTCAGTGTACTGGTTCAGTAACAAGCCATCAGCTCGTCAGGAAAAATAATGTTCCTGTTCTTGAGAACTCTACAACAACAAATCAGAATGAGATTCAGATAAAGTATAAAGGCAACACAATAGACTAAACCATATATCTCAAGTGAACTCAATCTTTTTTTCCAATAGACACTAAATACCTTTTCAGGTCATTTCAGCCATGTTGCTTTGCCGTAGTAGGATTGATTTACTGATGCTTTTACACCAGGTATTGGATATATTGCCACTACCTCTGAATCAATCCCAGTTATATTATCTATAGTTATTTTTATTACGCAGGTAATCTGACTAGCAAACTATTGACAACCTTTGTATGCAATACCTTTGTAAAACATCAGGCCAAAGCCATGATGATATCATATAGTTTATTTGACATTTGCGGAAGAAGCACATTGAAAAATCTTTGGAATACATTCTGACCGACCAACAAAAATCACAAAACCGTCTGTTCTTCATTAACGAACCGCAGTGTGTTCAAAACATCTGCATGTTAAATGAGAATGTGACAAGGAACAAAGAACCAGCCTGCTATCACTGGTAGACCTGTCGGTAGACTCCTGTGTTGAAGGTAGCGCTTGGGACAGCCCTCTGTCTGTAATGACCAATCAGAGGCCTTTTTCTCAGCAGCATTACATGTTTACAACGACTCAGCTCTCTAGGAACCTCGGACAAAAGGTGGAATTAAAAAAACTACCAGGTACCAGGTTCTATCATCAGTGGAAATGCAAAAACATTGAAAAAATGTTGATATTGTACTTTTTTCATATGAATGTATTTATTTCAGAAAAAGATAGGCCTATTTTATTTTAAAGGCTATTTTTTTTGTTTAATTTAACAGAGCTTTGATTACCAAAACAAGTACTCCAGTATTACAGCATTTATGTTTTATTTTATGTCACATATTTATTATTTGAGCAGCTGAACATTATTCATGAACCAGGTGAAGAAACCTGTTTACTATTTATGAGATTGGGTCATTTAAACATTTGATTTTTTAACTGTTAACTGGTTTCAATTAATTTACTTGTGACATGTCATATTTGGCTTTGAGTTTGACTGAATATATGCAGTTACTTTGCAGAAAAAATAGAGATATATATATCGTATATCGCCAGTTAGCCTAAATATATTGAGATACAACGTTTGGTCCATATCGCCTCTCATTAGGATAATTAATAGTCATTTAGAGTTGAGCCTGATTTATGCTTCTGCTTCTTTATGCTTATGCTTCAAATAATCAAATTGGATTTGCGTCCCAGTTCTCTGAGCTGTATTTGTGTTTGCTTTGAACAGCCAATCATCTAAAAGGTGATTTCTGACTGGAAATTGAGCTGATCTTGTTGGAGGTACTGTGGTAAATCTAATCACTTAACACTTTCACTCCCTATTGATTGAAGTCAACAAAGGAAACACAGAATAATAATAATCTTATCATGGTACTTCAGAGTTTGCTGAGCAAATCCAGCAGGTTTTTTTGTTGGGCTTGATGCCCAAAGAGCAACCCCAGAGTGTTTAGTATGTCTCATGTATTTCTGGATCAACCTACTCATGATCCTTGATTTGGATATTGGCTATAAGTGTGTCACGCATAGGCAGCTGAGCCAGACCTCCTTTGACTACACCTGCAGCCCCATCTGTAGTTAGGATGATGGGATAGGATATTGTTTTAACCGCATGGAATCAGTGGCTCATTTAGGCGTCAAACATCTTAACCGGACATGAGAAATATGGGCAGATGCCGAGATGTGTGATGCAGAGGGAGGAATGTCCATGTTTCCAGAGTTCATTCATGGTTTGTAAGGATGTTTTCTCCTTAGTCTCTTTGCCATCATCAAGCCATTTCCAGACAACACCATGCTTTTACTCCATCCTAAACAGTTGGAATGAGGTGATCCTGATTTTTAACCTGCCTCCTGATTGATCCTCCAAATGTCTGACTGTGCTGTCTGTTTTTCTTTGTAGCATTTTCAGCTGGCTTTGATTGACTCCAATCTCTGCACTTTGTCTAAAGCTGAAAGTAAGTCTTTTGATTATTCTTGGTTGAATTAGCAGAGACCTCGTATTGACAGACCACGTTACTGCTTAATGTAGTACTAGATTTGTCGCACCAGCTCGTCAGTAGATCTAGAAATGTTTCGATAGAGCATTTTCCCCCCTCTTTGCTGCCTTTTCCCTCCTGACTCTGCCCCAAACTGGTGTTGCCTAGGAGACAGCACAAGAAGAGTGAGCGAGAATGGCTTGCATGCACAGTGCACACAGTACTTTCCCCCTCCCATCTCTGCACCATACTGTTGGCAGTCTGCACCCACTGAGGTCTATGGGGTGAATGTGTAATTTCCTTTTCCTCTTCTTTTTCCTTCACAGTTCAGTTCCACATTGCTCATTCTTATGAGATTCAGGTAAGATGGACAGTATTTTTTTTTTTTATTATTGTCGCTAATTTCCCTGAGCTATATTGAAGTACCCATCAAGAAAAGCCTCTGTGAATAGATGAAACACCTGGATGTGCCTAGGACTGCACGATAAATTATCGTTTTTCGATAAGAGCATGTGCGATAAACTTGTAAAAAAATTCCAAATGACAATAAATGCAGAGACATAATTCAGCAAAATGACTTGCCAGTATTCAAATCACCCCTAGATTTATGAGCCGTGCAGAACTTGCCATAAGTGAATCATTAAGGCAATAACTTGCCCTAATGAGTGAATATTTCTCTTTGTCATTGTATTTTGTTTCCTATTAATTTGTTTTAATTGATAGATATTTATTATTTTTATTATTTTTCAAAGAAAAAATAATTTCTCGCTAGGTTTCAAAGTTATAATTCAGTGTTCAACATCAATTCAAGAAAGTATGTGTTTTGGGTTTATCATCATGATTGTATTATTTTTATAGTCTAAACATATCATCAGATTTAACATTATCGCCATTCTGAATATCGCCTATCACCAATTTGTTTCATACCGTGCAGCCCAAGATGTGACAAATAACCGCTCTTTGATTCTGTGTTGCTACTAGTTGTATTTATGTATTTTATATATTATATATATATATATATATATATATATATATATATATATATATATATATATATATATATTATTTTGAGTGTTTGCACTGCTGATTGTTACAGCATAGATTCTTCATCAACATTCCCACAGACATACATACTGCTCTAAAGTACGCTGATAGGAAGACACAAAATCACTGCCAGCTCTGCACTCATCCAGATGTACAGTATGTAGTGACTGATTGCAAACACCTCAGCAAAGCTTGCATCGTAGTACTTACCTGAACCTGTTGGGACACCAAAGTAAATACTATGCTTTTGCTTGCAGCCTCCTGTCCTACACAAAATTGTTTTGGCCGGTACTATTTTAGTTCTTTCTCAGACAAGTTTATCACAAAAAGCTATAAACATACTCTGTCATTAAACCAGACCTCTTGTCTTGACAACATGGAATCATTAGTCTAAGCAGGAATTAACCACTCAGAGGATCCTTGATTTATGTTCCTCAAGTGTCATTGTTTACCCTGAGGTGTTTTAATG
>CAAKHB010003825.1:75253-90987 GCA_901007665.1 Aeoliscus strigatus
GCTTGCATGCAGCAACATTTGTGGGAACCCCATAAGGTAGCATGAATTTATAGAAAGGGGGGGCTGGTTGCTTTCTAATATTCTGATTTGATCAGGGAATTTAAAAAAACAAAAAAAACATTCTGTGTGTGCAACACACATCTACCCATTATTTGAGACCTGAGGTCAGTGAGGTCGCTGAGTATTGGGCTCACCTCAGTGCAGACAGCTCCGGTTTCTCCAAAGTACAACTGCAGTTGTGCCACAGTGGACATATATACACTTGAGTGCAGAAAAACACTTAAAGGTGCCAGACATGTTGAGTCTGGCCTTTCCTCTTCCTCAGTGACCCTCCCCCTGCGCGTGCGTGCGTGTCTGACTGGTCATTAGTTTGAGGAGGTCTTCAGACTCTTTTTGTCTGTCCAGACAGATGCATAAAACACATTGACCCTCTTGTCTGTCCTGGCTGTAACGACTTCTCTTTCTCTTGGCACTACTTCTCAACGGTACGGCCTGCAGAAGAAATACAGAGCGGCGAAAGAAGCGTATGAAAGTCTGTTGCAGACAGAAAATCTTCCTGCACAGGTGAAGGCAACCACACTGCAACAACTAGGTGAGTGTCAGATGTTGAGGGAACGGCCTGTATTCGCAAACCTTCCCTTGTCAGATGTAATGGATTACAACAGCTGTATCAGAACATATTGGTGTCGTTTTGAATGCGATCAATGTGAATTTGATTCTCTGGGAAAGTTTGGTCATCTTTTTATAATGGAAAGAAATCTCTGTGCACTTTGTTTTTTTAAAATAATTAAATGATTGTATTCTAGTGTCATTGTCACTTGTTCCCTTCCTCCACCGTCGTATTAAGACACACATGCAACAAATATGTAATAAAATGTAGTACCTTAGATACTTACTAAGATATCTGTTTTATTTATGGATGAGTGAATGACGATTAGTCAGTGGTGAATGATGGGAGTTCACAAATCATTTGATTGTTTTCTGTGATAGAACCTCTGCAGCTGATTGCCAGATATACCTCTGTAGCCACAGTGACATTGTGTGTTGCTTATGTTCTTTGGTGCCTTGTTTGAAAGGACTGTATATCTAGCAGTGTGATGATCACAGCTTACAAGGATAAGCAGAATACAGGGCTAACGACGTAAAGCAGCAGTGCTGGATGCATTGGTAGTTTCCTACTGAGAGTGTTACCTGGTGCCGGTTTCCTTTCTTGCCCAGAATCCATAATAATAAAAAAGCATATTGCATGTGTGCCCATTGGTCTTGGTGCATACATAGGTGTGTTGATTTGAAATTGTAGTGTGGTCAGGAACAATAAAGGTGCGTTCCTGCTCTATGCATAGAAGGACATGTCTGGACAATATCATCCAATAATTCATTGTGTTGCTCTACTCCTGTAGCATCCAATTTTGCACTGAGGTGTCTCATTGTGATTAACAGGTCATGCAAATGCAACAGCCTTCACCTGTGACATATAGACTTGTATTAAACATACAGATATTGTTCAGGTTTTTGTTACCTCTTTTCAGATATACTGGGTTGTATAACAGTGATTCAACAGATGTGCATATGCTGAATAATCATGATAATTATCTGAATTTTGTAGTCAGCTGTCACACTGAAAAGTGTCATTTTGACAGAATGAACGTGACAATTCAGTCAGAATGTTGGATTAGTAAAATCATTTGTCAATATCATACAGATTTTCTGCTCCAAGCCTCAGTGTAGACGTCCACCCCCACCCGGTTGTAAAAAGCATTCTCAGTCTAGCCTGTTTAGGTTGCCATGGCGACCCACAGAGCTTGCCACAGGTGTACAGGAGGAGAACTGGGATTGAGATTGTTTGAAATTGCCCATTGCTACTGTTGAGGGTGTTTTTAGAGTGTGTGACTTCATGGACGTAATTGAACAACAGGGAGAAGTTGTTTGATGAAGACATGTTGAAGTGTTTGTGAGGAACACCCCTCCCCCTTCGTGTCTGCTTATTCTCTCTCCTCCCCTCCTCATTCAGTGGGGCACTTTGGAAAGGCAAGCCATTTGTTTCATTTATGACGCTGGTCTATTGGCACACCAGACAGTGGACTCACCTTTGTGATGACACACTGTGTCTTTGAGCTTTATGGCGTGAATGGTTCACCTCTACACTCCACCGGTTCACAGGAAAGGTTCTATGCTTCATCAAAGTAGCAGTCAATGGACCTTGAAGGCCTGAATGTCTGCTTGTCCTCCTCCAGGCTGGATGCATCACACAGTGGAGCAGTTGGAGGATAAAGGCACCAAGGACAGCTATGCCATCCAGTGTCTGCAGAAGTCTTTAGAGGCTGACCCAAACTCTGGCCAGTCCTGGTACTTTCTTGGCAGGTAAGAAAAACAACTTGACAGTGTTCTATCATTCTCAAAATGTCCCATGTAAAATGTTTGTATTCCTCCGATTTCACCAATTTACTTTACATGTTTAGTGCTTATACAAATTATAGATTGTTTTAGATTGTTTCAGAGACACTTTCAGTAATGGAAACAAAAAAACCCCAAATGTACCAACATGTAGAATGTCTCATTCAAAGATACTCATTTGCCTGTCTGCTCTCCTTTAGGTGCTACTCCAGTATAGGGAAGGTGCAGGATGCCTTCATCTCCTATCGTCAGTCCATTGATAAGTCAGAGGCCAGTGCTGACACCTGGTGCTCCATAGGGTGAGAAAAGACACTGCTCTTATACACCGACTCTGTCCCATTCTCACTCATAATTAATTCAGAAAGAACGTTTATGAGACATAATTCAGACTGCATCTTTTATCTTTGCAACAGAGACTATAGCCACAACCCACCATGCAACAATTTTTTTTTTCAATGACATGAATGAAGCGCATTAACCCTTTGACCCCAATGGCTTCCCATCTCCGCAGTAGAATACTTTGGATTAGGGTAATCACGTGACTATTTGTGCTATCAGGAATAGATATTACTCAACTATTACTATTACTCAAACTATTACTGAAAGCTGAGACGTGTCACTCAGTTCCTCAACCTGGTGTGAAGAAGGAGAAAATGTCAATTGGTTCCTGAATGTTGAGAACAGCCATGTTGCTGTCATTACGGTAATCCCATTCACTCTGCTGCCAGAAGCCGGCAAGTCATTACCATAATGACAGTAACTTGGCTTTGAACAGGGTGCAACTTCTCAGCTTTCAGTACATGTTCGACCTTTTCTCATAGCACAAATAGTCGTTGTAAACCAAACTATGATAGCGCCAATGTATTGGCAGCAATACCAACTGTGTTATAGGGTTAAGTCATAAATCTAGAAATATGAAGCAAGTGTTATGGTTCATGGGAGTCACAGCGTTGGGATGGTTCAAAATAGGGACCTGATTTCTGTCTCTCCTCCTCCCCTTCTTCAGGGTTCTCTACCAGCAGCAGAACCAGCCTATGGATGCACTTCAGGCTTACATCTGTGCTGTTCAACTGGACCACAACCATGCTGCTGCCTGGATGGACCTGGGCACCCTTTATGAGTCTTGTGGGCAGCTGCATGATGCCATTAAGTGCTACATCAATGCAACACGCAGCAAGGCCTGTCTGAACACCTCTGCACTCACACAACGCATCAAACTTCTGCAGGTACGGACTGCTTTTCCCACAGTTAACATGGTCTGGCAAGCTCAATCCCTTCCATGTTGTGGAGTATTTTGTTGGTTGTGTATTGAAGTGATGTGCAGCATTGCCAAAGCAGTCAGCTTTTTGAATGCGGATTGTGCTTTTTTCTGTTTTAATTTTGGACCATTGAGATATGAATTGAGAATTCATATTGCCATGTTGAAACACTTTTTTTTTTCTTGTTTGTAATTGTAAACCTTCATTGCATTGAACATATGTTATACTCTGCAGGCATAGCAGTAGCATTGGACGTGCCTGTATTGTTGGACTCAAGATCAGCACTAAGTGTGTGTCTCACACAATTTCTCCTAGGCTCAGTTGTGTAACCCACAACCAGGTAGTCTGCAGAATAAGAATAAAATGCTTCCTAGTATTGAGGAGGCGTGGAGCCTACCCATTCCAGCTGAGCTCACGTCCAGACAGGGGGCCTTGAACACTGCACAGACACAGCAGGTGAGATCCAGCTTACACAAGAAGCTTTTTGAAATTAATTTTAAGCATTTCAATGAACTTAATTTAAGATCAAGCCTTGTTTTGATGCTTTAACATGTTTGGTCCACAACAGACTATTTCCAAACTTCTGACGTACCTACAGATAAAATGACACACTGCATGAAGGAATTGGAACAAGGCCCATATTGCAACAAACCCATTTTTAGCTAGTTGTCGACCTTCACAGTGCTTCTCTGGTTCACAAGACAAGTGATGCACCACAGGGAGAACTCATTACATCCCCTAGGTCCAATCCTTTCTGTGCCTACTATTATGGTTTGAATGTTTCGACATGGTATCCCCTTTTGGATACATGTTTCATCCTTGTCATCATTAGCACTTTGAGATCCAAACACAGAAATATGCGAGTAGTGGAACGTTTTATTAATGTAATTTCCAGGAAGAAATTCAACTACTAGTACATTATTCCACAAACACAATTTGAGAAATCGTGATCATCACCTTAATCTGCAATTGTGAATCAGATTAAGATGTTAACACATATCATATTTCAATTGGAGTGTTTTCACACATGCTTTATTTAAAAGCTCAGATTGTCGTGCATGTTCATGTTGTCAGTGTTTCAGATGTCATTTGCAAAAGAGTATGGATCATCATCTTTTGTTTTGTTACCTTTTGGATGCAACACCCAGTAATTTTTAGTAGTAGTTATTTGGACTTTTTTGAAGTAGAAAACGTGTTTTCACAAACTAATGCTGTGCTGAATTCCAAGGTCTGTAAGGCGGAGGGCGCCCAGTCCGCCAGCAATCACACAGACCTACAAGCCAGTCCTGCCAAGAGGAAACGCACTGCCAGCCCTGACAAGGTACCGCTGAGGACATTGAGGTTGCTATTCTGCTGAAAAAATTAAGACCAGGGGCTGAAATACAGCTTTTGTGACTTATTTATAGGGTGTTGCAGACTCACAGGCAAACAAACAGCAGGTTCCCAGCTGGTACCTGACACCACAGAAGCTTCAGGTAAAACACGTCTTATTGTCTTATCTGCTGAATTAAAAAAACAAAAATCCGAAATGGGAAGTGTTTCAGACATATAAGCGCAAAGCAGCAGCGTACATATGGATACAGGAAATGCTGTGAGGTTGTTCTAGAAAGAGCCTAACTGAGAGGGATCCAGCTGGTTTGCAGCTACAGATAGAACGCGTTAGAGCTGAAAAAATTTTAACTAATTAAGAACCCGTCACTTCACATCAACCTTAAAATGACTTGTCATTCATTCACACAATTGTATCAAAGGCATCATTGATTGATCATTGATCAGTGTTTTTTTTATACTGTTCTGCTCTTTGATAGGTGCTGATGTCAGCAGAATAGCAAATATGTGCAATAATGTTCTGCCACGATTTCATTCATATTTACATTCATATTTAGTTTAGGCCTCTGATAGCTGTTCCAGGTGTCCCCGCGACAACACACATGATCGCCGCAGTTTCTGTTTGAGCTCATCTGATGACCTTGCATCTGAAGCTATCGCCTCTCTGCAAGCACATCTAACATTATTTAAATTGAGCTCCTCTTGTGAAATATGCAGCTTCTGGATCACTTGCGGACCAACAGAGCGAACCTGAAGCCCCTCCAGGTGCAGATGCTGGAGCAACTGGAGAACCAGTTTTCTCTCATGCAACAACATCAACAGCAGGTATGTAATTTGTAATGTGCAACACTATATCCTGAACCTTGTGAAGCTTACGATCAGTTGACTCGGACTGATGTAGCAGTGAGTCAATGAAGTTGGTCAGCCATGAGAAGACATTTTGAACTAGCAATTATCACAAAGTCATTGACCCAGACAATCATTAGTCTTTACTCAGTCATTAGTTCACTTAACTAATTTTATTTTCAGCCCCAAATTATTTGAAATAACTATCTTAAGCTAAATATACTTAAACATTGTATTTATCAATACCTAAATTCATTTGTTAATATAAAGAATATGGTTTCTTCAAATGAAATGATACCATTTTTATTTGTATTTGTAATAGATACTTTAAACAAATTGTTTTGAAGGGAAGAAATTAAACACATATAAATGCTCAGAATTTTTTTTGAACAACAGTGCAAGATAACATTCTGCAGTCTTGCAGTATTGCACAAACCCTGATAATCCAATGAACATATCTGCTATATATCTGCTGACGGTCAAAGGTAACATTTTCATGCTCTTGTGAATCCTGGCCTTTCTGATAAATCTTAATGGGTATTATTGTAATTAATGGAGTTAAATGTGCACATATAATCCTGGTGTAAGTAGGGAGAGGGTAATGTTTTACCTGTAATGTTTTAACAGGTAACCCCCATCTCTGATTCAAACTCGCAATGCCCTTCCATTACATCCTCAAAAGAACCTATAAAACAGAAAGCGAGGAAACTTTTGGCTCAAGATCTCGGCTGCAATAGCGTTAACCTGACTGATAAACCTCTAAAAATAACACCCAAATAATAACACCCAAATAGTATTACAATGTTAACTCTGCTAACTGTAGCGTCCGTTGAAAACTTTAACAATCACGTCACGTTAACAATATATATATATAAATGAAAGAATCACCTCTTGTTGATACTGAATACGGGTTTGTGTTAGCCCGCTAGCACACTTTTATGGGTTAATCCAGTCAAAACTTACATTTATATAGCGCCTTTCACGAAACGTAAAATATCACCTTTCACACTTACACTCACATGAATATTTGGTGTAAATCAAAATAAAAAAAAAACATTGGTTGAAATTTCATGGATGGAAATGAACTGCTTGTACTTTTCCGCAGTACTTTTCTTGTTTTGTTTCTGTGTCTTGACGAGGCTTTCTCCCCTATCAGATGCGGCAGCAGGCAGACGTGGGTGCACAGCGGCCCGGCCTTCCCAATGGTCCGTTACCTGAGACCTCTAATCACCGTGCAAGCCTCTACCACAGCTCCCCCCTGAATCACACAGCCATCAAACCCCCTACGGCCAACGGATCCTGTTCTAATCCTTCTTCGGGGCCGCTGGGTTGTCTGGACAGAAGCTCTCCTGGCAAAGATCACAACCCAGCAATGGGAGGTGGCAGCACGAGCAACGGAAATGTGCCTTACCCACATCAGAACTCTCTACCTCACAACTGCACAGCCGCCAGTCTCCCCAGCACCAGCAGTACCACCAATAGTCTGAGTCATTCAGATGAGACATGGAGGAGCCAACATTGCAACACTACTCAGGTACTGTTTCTATGGTTTTGTTTGTCATGTAAAATTGTGGATGGTAGAATATTCCCCTGTTGTATTTGTGATCACCTGCCAGTGAGTTACAGAAGTGTACAGAAGTGTTTCCCATATATTGTTTGTGTGTGTCAGTTGGCCAGAGTAGCAACATTAAGTACTTCAATGCAATAGAGTTTTAGGCCTTTGAAACTCTACTTGACAAAAGTCTGTAGATTAAATGTATTGATGTTATTTTGCACCATGATGCATCTTAATGAAATTAATCAAATTACCGTAGTAACATGTAAAATAAGTTCAGAACACATTCCTCCATACATACACATGCTTACTGTTGTCACAATAACATTTTAAGAACCTTGTGTAAATTTTATCTCATATACCGTCCAGCCTAATAATTTTTCTTCTATTGCTCTGTACTTTCGTTTATTTTTGTATTTATTTATTATTTTTTTTAAATGATCCTTGTTCGGAATGTGTTAAGTAGAATTCCTTGTGTATTTTTCTCAACAGGGGCTTCAAAAAGGTCCAGGTTCACATTCGACATGTCCCAATGACGAACCCCCTTTCTCTTCTTCCTCTTCCATGCAGACCTCTTTCTCTTCCTCTGGCATTCTGAATCAGGTTGGGCATTCCTCTGGACCCTGCACTGCCTCATCCTCTGCCTCCTCCTTGTCCCCCACCTCTTCACAGTCCACACCCAACCATTTGTCCTCACCTCCCCATGCCACGACTACCTCAGGGGTCCACACCAAAGACACTGCACCTTCAGGGGGAAGCAACAGTGCAGCTGCTGCTTTGCCATCAGGTTCAGAGCCCGCCATCCGGCAATCTGCAGGGACAACCCCGAGTCCCGGCACCACCCCCGTGCAGGGATTGACTAATCACATCCATCTGCAGGTGACGGACAGCTCCACAATCCCGTCTCAGCCAGGCTCTCCAGCCCCCGGTGTGCTCAGTTCAGACAATCCTCAGCTCTCAGCCTTGCTAAAAGGAACAGCCAATATGACAAGTAATGATGACAATAATAACTGTAGTAACCACAGAGGGCCTTGCTCAGAGAAAATCAACAATGTTCACCCGGGAGTCCACGGTGCTGCCAAACCAATGTCCGAGCGCTCAGCGGCGTCCTCACCGCTGCCAGCCACTGCTATGCCCTCTCCCTGCTCAGCTGATCTGCACACCACCAAGAGCCTCTCCTGCCTTAACAGTCAGTCCATCACCAAGAGCGAGGGGCCTACAGTCAATGGGAAGGGACCAGAGGACTCTCTGAGTCCGAGGAAGGTAGAGTTTTCTGGAGGATCTCATAGAAATTCAGCCACTGCAGGGCTGGCACCCTGGTCCTCGGTGTCCATCTACCCAAGCTCCAGTGAAGTTCTGAAAGCTTGCAGGTGAGACATTTACCTTAACACCTATACATACTCCATAAGAACAGAGAAATTTGTTCTCGCTGCCAGAAGAAGAACAAAGTTCTCTTGGGTCCTACTGGATGTCCACAGCCAGTCTCGTCAATCAGTGATGTCCGACAGTTGCTGCACGTTTCAGAGGCGATTCATGGCAGTTCCAGCTACAAATACGGGGCCATTCCGTGCTAGTTGCCACAAAACAGATTCTGTCAATGTTCAAAATAATGCACCAATTGCAGACTGATCCTCGCAAACAGGGCAGAGCTGCTTAAGAGAATAAAGTTGCCCAGATAATTTGATGATAACTGAGAACTTTGATCTCGCTGTCAGGGCTGCAAGAACAAAATGCTGTCATTTGTGTCACCGTTTTTGTGGCATATGACTAAGCCTTTACATCACATATGCTCTTTGAAACTGTATGTGGCTGGGAACCAGTGGCAGCCTGGATCCTTTACTGCTGTAGGATTTTCATGTTTCACATATGAGGTGGAAAATAGTCAGTGTATTAGTTTATGAAGCACCAGCTTACTGCTTACTTATTTTTTTCTCTGCTGCATTCTACTTCTCAATCTATTGGTTGAATCTTTAGATGGCTGATAACTTAACATGTGTGAGCTGTATTTCTGCTCCGGATGCTTTCAGATGTGGAATCAAGGCTTTTTTCTGTGTTGATGCATGTTGGACAGTGAAAACAGTCTACAAACTGTTGTAGTTGAGGCTGTAATTCTGGTCAGATGACTGGTTTGTTCTCTACTGCCTCTTTATCATCTTTTTAGTAGAGCATTCATGGTTTTTTTTGTGTGGGGGGGTGCGTGTGTGTTTGTAATGTTGATGAAAACACACCTTTTTTCTGTCTGCTGAAATAAACCACACATGCTGATTTGAGCCATGTGGAAGTCCCTGCTTCATTTAGTATTGTGGGTCAAAGCTGCTTTCCCAGCTGTTTTAATCTATTGATCATGAACTCAACCAGAAGTCCCCATCGTCCATCATCCCATCATATTTTCCAAGCATGTATGGAACCTGGCTGGATGTATCACCAGTTATACCATGGTCTGGGAGAATGATCTTTTCTGATTGGCTGGCAGCTGTGTGTTAGAACAGTGTAATGCACATGTAGTTCAGCTCCAGGTTAACTTTTCTAATATCCACAACCTACATCGGCAACTTTAAACAGCACACAAGTGCAGCTGTCAGTGCTAACAACAACTGAGAGACAAGAGACAAGAATTTTGACAAGTGGGATGCTGCAGAAGAAATAGAAACGGAGAAGAAAAGACAGAAATTATGAGAAAAACAGCCCAGGAAAGTGACACTAGAAGAGGCACCCAACATGCGTTAGGGCTTGTAGAGCACATGACAACATGAATTACTGATCCCATTTCTGTTTTTTTGACCAATGACCATGGTATAATGATAGTATAAGTGGGTTAATCACGGGAGGTAAACAACCACCCGACACTAAGCAGGCTCTTTGTATCAATCCTCAGCAAACAGCCCTTCAATAAGAACAAGAACAATATGTGAAATGCTGGACAGTGCTGATGGTGTCTCTTCACACTTGGCCAGTCAGCTTAGACCCAAGTGGAAGACGTGACTGATCTCCCTCCTTTTACTCTGGCCTCAGAAACCTCGGGAAGAATGGTTTATCAACTAGCAGCATCCTCCTGGACAAGTGCCCCCCGCCTCGACCCCCTTGCCCGCCCTCCCCTCCGATGCCAAAGGACAAACTCAACCCTCCCACACCCAGTATCTATGTGAGTACAGCCTCATTGTAGAAGTAGACACAATGGACTACTCCAGCTTGTCTGACGTCCTTCTGTCTCTTCTCACCTCCACAGTTGGAAAACAAGAGGGATGCTTTCTTCCCCCCTCTACATCAGTTCTGTACCAACCCTGCCAACCCTGTCACTGTCATCAGAGGACTCGCCGGAGCACTGAAACTTGGTAGGAAGCTTTGTGCACTGCATTTCCATGTTTCTCTCCATAGTATATCCACCCGTTAGTGACAGCAGCTGTCTGACTGGTTGGATTTTTTCTTTCCGTTTGTCTCTGGTCATATGCAGCAGTGTGTTCTGTTGATACTTTTGACATGAATGACAACAGCACCACCTGCAAGTGAAACATATTATTGCACATTAAACACAAGTAGTTGGCTTTTCCCAAGAGTATATTTTTCTAATAATAATTTACAGTTACTCTTCTATTTGGCACTGACAGCCTTACGAAATGTTTTGATGAAATTGTTGGACCAGACAAACATCTTCACTCCTGCCTCTTTAAATCAACACACAATATTTAAAATCAAAGTCTTTTAAGTGCTCTTCTGCTCTATTTTTGTAAGTACATCACTGGACCGTCTCCCTCTTCTAGATTTAGGCCTGTTCTCCACAAAGACACTGGTTGAGGCCAATCCAGACCATCTGGTGGAGGTGCGGACACAGTTGGCTCAGCCCACTGATGAGAACTGGGACCCGAGCGGCAGCAGAAAGATGTGGCGGTGCGAAAGCAGCCGCTCCCACACCACCATCATCAAGTATGCCCAGTACCAGGCCTCGTCCTTCCAGGAGTCTCTGCGGGTGAGTGGGAGACGAGGCCCCACATTCATTAGTGGTCAAAAAATTAATCTTTGTGTGAAAGTAATAGAGCACTTGGAGCTAGAGATCCCTGTCTTGGCAGGATTATGCTTACCGGGTGACCAAACACAAACAATGGGAGTGTCAAAACATGATTCTGCAGTTATAAAGGTCAGAATGGTCACAGCAGCCATAAATATCCTCAGGTTATGGAAAAGTACATCCCCACCAGACTATAAAAATGGATTGAAAATCTTCATCTTCCCTCGCTTGGTCCGGTTACGGGCTGTGGCATTCTGAAGATGTGACAGAAATGGCATCATTCGGTTAGATGCTGGTAATTATGATGGGGAGGAAGAGAGGGGGGCCATGGGACCATTTCTTTACGTCGAGCTTGTAAGAACGAAAGGACATGAGTGGAGGACATGGTATCTCTCTGACGAAATTAAACCATTTATGTTAGGTTCTGATTTGAGTGTGTGAATTACTCTGTATTGGCCTTTATATGTTGGTCCTAGACACCAGAGATCCACCGTAACCTCATCCGGCCTAGATGTCTAAATTTATAGAATGAAAGAGAAATAAAAAAAATTATAAGCAAAAAAATAAATGAATGTGTGCAGCTGGTTTTGTTGCTGAATTGAAAAGGTCCAAACCATTACAACTATTTTGTCACACTGAAAAACATAGATTGGAGTAATAATCCCAAATTGTATGCGTTGAATAAAATGATTTATTTACGGTCTCATATGTCTATTTTGCTGCATTATAATACAGGAGGAGAATGAGAAGAAGAAGGAGATGGATGCAGATGCCAGCTTATCAGACAGGTGTGTTTTGTTGACCTGTGTGCCTGTGTGAAGTATCTCTTAATCCTAATACTAATGGTGATGTTCTCCCTCATAAGTGCAATGCGGCGAAGGAAATGCCCTTTCAAACATATTAAGTTCGGCACCAACATAGACCTCTCCGATGACAAGAAGTAAGTTGAACGAACCAGGATTGATTGTTTGCTTGATGAAGGAAAAGTCTGATTCAGTGTCTAACTGTGCAGATGGAAACAGCAGCTTCAGGAACTGACCAAGCTGCCAGCGTTTGCCAGGGTGGTTTCCGCTGGCAACCTGCTCAGCCACGTTGGTCACACTATCCTGGGTATGAACACAGTCCAGCTCTACATGAAGGTACCCGGGAGCAGGACGCCAGGTGAACATGCCTGCACTGACACGCCGGATCTATGCCGCAGCCTGTATCTGTTTGTTTTTCACTGTGAGTAACTTTGTTTGCTGCTTTAGGTCACCAGGAGAACAACAACTTCTGTTCAGTCAACATTAACATCGGCCCTGGTGACTGTGAGTGGTTTGCTGTGCCTGAGCCGTACTGGGGGGTGATCAATGACTTCTGTGAAAGGTAAAAACATTCCTCACACACATTGTCCTCCACATGCAGGTTGTTGATGCGACACTGATCGTTGAGTGTTTTTTTTTTTTTTTTACAGGAACAACATTAACTTTTTGATGGGTTCCTGGTGGCCAAACCTGGAGGACCTCTATGAAACCAACGTACCTGTTTATCGGTTCATCCAGCGCCCCGGAGACCTGGTGTGGCTCAACACAGGCACGATCCACTGGGTCCAGGCCATCGGCTGGTGCAACAATATCGCATGGAATGTGGGACCCCTCACAGGTGAGGATGATTCCAAGCGTAACAACTGCATCCACATGCAGCGGAACCTACAGTCCACAGTCCAGTTCACATCGCTCATTGCAACCCCATGTGAATTACTGTTGTTTCCTCAGCAACGGATGTGGTGTGATGTGCCTCAAAGCAGTACATGACAATAAGCCCACTGAATAACTCAGCTCTTCTTATTTGTAGATTTCCACGATATGTGCTCTGGCATTTCTCTTTTGTTACCATAGTTGTTACCATAGTTACCATTGTTCAAGCTACTGTTGTGAAGACATGGTTGTGCTTCAAAAGGATTTATCAGCATGCCGTTCCTCTGTTCAAAGGTTAGCATGTTTGTTAGTATGTTTGTAGCTGAATACCTCACTCAGCCACAGACACACCGCACCTGGGTACCAGTCGCCATCTCGCATCTAATTGGTTGGAACATTAGAGACGGTCTGCAACCATTGTGTGCAGTTGAACAGGTAGAATCCCCTGCAACTTCTAGCAGTGAGGCGCACCAGAACTGTTCAGACCGCTGACACTGTTGTCGACTGTTCCATTGCAGCTCCAGTCTTAGGTCTGGACTGGCCTAAAAGCTTGGTTTCTCATTATCAGCACTGTGCTGCCTGCTGAGATAAAGCAACACATTAGACAGAATGTAATCCAGCACGTTCTCCAGGTGTGGGCAGGAACAGCTGCGCACAAGATAACCAGCAAAGTTTTCACTGCAGCTGAAAAGTTCCGCTTTTTCAATCCTCAGCACATCAGTACAAGCTGGCAGTGGAGCGCTACGAGTGGAACAAGCTGCAGAGCGTCAAATCCATTGTTCCCATGATTCACCTCTCCTGGAACCTGGCCAGGAACATTAAAGTTTCAGACCACAAGCTTTTTGAGATGATCAAGTAAGAACTTGTGTACTGTTCAACAACAGATCTAAATGGGATGTGTAGTGTGTATGTTTTGTCATCCTGAGCCTACCCGACATGTTTCTCTTAGGTATTGTTTGTTACGGACTCTGAAGCAGTGTCAGATGCAGCGGGAGCTGCTGTTGGCTGCTGGGAAGGAACTGGTCTGGCACGGGAGGACTCAGAACGAGCCGGCACACTACTGCAGTATCTGTGAGGTAATGATTTGTGTGCTCATGTCGGTGGGATCCTCTCTACTGCAGGTGGGTCCTGTGCTAACACCTGACCTTGTGGGCTGTCTCTAGGTGGAGGTGTACGACCTGTTGTTTGTAACCAGCGAGAGCAACAGCAGGAAAACGTATGTGGTGCACTGCCAGGACTGTGCCCGTAGGGGGAGCACTAACTTGGACAACTTTGTGGTGCTAGAGCAGTACAAGATAGAGGACCTCATGCAGGTTTATGACCAGTTCACACTTGTAAGTATCAACCACATGACACCAGGATGCACCCTTGCCATTCAGGCCATGCCCACATGTACCAAAACTATCCTTTT
Source organism: Aeoliscus strigatus (assembly GCA_901007665.1). NCBI lineage: Eukaryota > Metazoa > Chordata > Actinopteri > Syngnathiformes > Centriscidae > Aeoliscus > Aeoliscus strigatus. The sequence goes on from CAAKHB010003825.1 coordinate 89,727, forward strand.
TTCCTCTGTCTTCTTTTTATCGTATCAAGAATGTTTGCATCCAAATGACTCCAATGTAAACTCATCAGCAGGCTGTAGTTCATGCTCCAGGCCTAAAAGCTGTCACTGAAATTCCCCAAAAACAGATAAGAGATGTCGGAGTGGCACCTCCTGACAGAACTGTCCTCTTTGTTGAAGTTCCTGTGATAACAAGATGCGCTCACTTTCAGTGGTTATCGCTTGACGTTGAATGAAGAAAAAAACACTGAAAACTGAATAGATTCAACGCGGAACTCCACAGATACAGAAGTAGAAACGCTCATGGCTTAGACTCAAGGCTCACTATGCGGCATGAATGCAAGCATGTACATTGTTGTTTTTGTTGTATGAGGATTCTCCCTCCAGGGTGAATCCAAGGGTGACGTATTCATTTTTTTTTACCCTCAGACCAGGGGCCTGTACCACGAAGCTCGATTAATAAGTCCTGGATCAACTCTATTAATCCAGGACTGACTTAGCGAGACCGTGGCAATCGGCGACTATCTAAACCCACGAGTCGTCAGGAGGCTGAGCACGGGGACAAAGGGGATTTAAACAATAAAAACTACAGGCTCCGATGTCTGCTGTTTACTTTTATTTATAAGTATAAAATCCAAACAGTGAATCCCACAAAAAAACACAGTGCAAGCAAATGAGCAAACGAGCTAGCGGTCAGCAAAAGGGATGAGTGCCCCCCCAGTTCATTCATACATTCTGCCGGTAAAACAGCTGATTTTACTACTTCCCTCAAGTACCCCCCCCACCTGACTCCTCCCCAGATATGACGCAAAGAAGGGAGTTACCTGGCACCTACAGTCTGAATAAAATCCTGATGGAGCTGTGTTAGAGATGATCAGGGACAAAGAGAAAAAATATGATGTCCTTCTTCCAAAAAGAGGGGTAACCCTCAAACACCATGAATGAAGTGTGGAGATGACACTGTTCACATTTCCTTTACTGAACCACATGTATGGAAAGTGTCTTGTGAAGACAATGAACTCATCTTTTAAATCAGTGAGGTCTCAGGTGACTTGGTGGACCACCGACAGACGGTGTTTCTGATGAGTGGCTCCACATCTCCCACTGAAAAGGAAAAGGCCCGTGTGAAAGAACCTCAGGGTGATGGATACTGTCTGTGGTCCAGTCTGGGAATTGAACCCAGGACCTCTCAAAGTGCTCCTAGCCCTCCAGCATTTTGAGGTCTATGTGGGTTGAAACTCATTCCCAGTTATTGTGTATACCG
>CAAKHB010003825.1:95356-111839 GCA_901007665.1 Aeoliscus strigatus
CACACACACACACACACACACACACACACACACACACACACACACACACACACACACACACACACACACACACACACACACACACACACACACACACACACACACACACACACACAGAGTAATGAGGATGATCAAAGGTGTATTCCAAGTGTGTTAGTCACTCATTTGAGTCAGCTTCCATTTGTTTTTACTCTCAAACCAAAGTGACTCACAGAGAAAACATATGCAGGTATTTTAGAACAGGAAATGGATGTGCAGAAGGGCAAACGTTATATTTCTTGGGCTGTGTGCTTGAAGGAAATCATTCATTTGTGGAAGTGAGGGGTTGGAAAGGAATGTGCGTGGAAGGAGTGCCGAATGCCGCTAATGCAGAAAGTCAAATATCTGGATAACCACAGCCAGGATAAATGGTGCATGAATACCACCTCCCTCTGAGACAATTCATTTGTTTTTGTTTATTAAAATTAAATTGACATAAATCCAGTTAGCATTCAGATTTCTAGCTTTTGTTTTGGATTTGAATGTAGTCCAATGAATCATCATGAGTTTTACTCATTTAGGTTTGGGTCAACACCATGCCACCACATTTATGACTTCTTAATCTTAATCTAATGTCATGTTTGTTCACAACTCCACAAAGATGTTTATGTACAAAAACATAAAGAACATAAAGAAAATATCTTCATTTAAGAAGCTTCAGTCTTACAATTTTGCTGTTTGTAACTTAAACTAATAAATTCCAAACATTGTTGGTGACTAATTCAGCAGTAGATCTAAAATCCTGCAGCAAGGAGGTTTTTCACAGCTCATGAAACTTGGAACTATTAAAGAGTTTTACCCAACAAGGACACATTTCTTTACTGGTATTTAATCAGTTAATAAAAACAGTTAAAACATGATTGTGGAGTTAAGCCATGAAAGAATTCAGCACTGTTTCTAATTTACTGGTGCCTTCTTCCACATTTTGTGGCCAAACACAGCTTCACCAGTACTCTTCAGTCCCAGGACCAGTAACCCTGATTTGGCCACTATGATTGTTCTGCAAAGTTCAGAAAATCCTATAAGCTGTCTGGGTCTAATCCATTCTGTGATTTATACACAACAAGTTGATTCTTCGGACACTGGTTGGCAGTTCAGGGATCTGTGAACGGGAGTTCTGAGCTGTTTTGGTTCTTATTACAACCTTGGCAGGAGAACTCTGAAGCTGTCTGTTGATGTACGACAGGCCCATGATGAACCCATTGAACAGAAGTCAAGTCTGCTAGACATAAGTGTACAAGCTCTGGCAGGAAGTCAAACCAATAAAATAGAATATCAAATGTGCACACAGATAGATCTCTCATACTGACAATCCTGACAATTCAGGTGACTGTAAGAGCTAAAGCACTGAATATGTATAATGACACCCTCTACAGGTTAAACCCAGCTATTCCACTTGAATTCTGTTCTTGACTACAGCTGGTGGTATATTAGGTATCTGGTATTGTGTGTCGTCAACTGTCCTACTTGCTCCATTTGTTAATTGCCAACCATCCAGTTCACCCCACCCTCTGATCAAGGCAGCGTCTCCTGTGCTAATGGCTGAGCAAAGGACACACAACACACACTCCTGTGTCACTGGAAGGATGCTCAGCTGTCTCTCCTGCTGAGTTGCACACATCTTTCAGTATAACACACCATCATGTTTGGTTTTAGAAAGCATCCGTTTTTCCAATGCAAGGTCTCCGTGTGGCTAAAGTCCCCCAAATTCCTCACGGATGAGTCTGAGGTTTTCAGAGCTGTGAGTCACAGGAAGCATCGGGTTAACTTGATGAGTATCCTGTGATTTTTACACACACACACACACACACACACACACAAAGGTACGTGTGTGTGTGTGTGTGTGTGTTTGTGTTTGTGTGTGTGTAGGGCAAAGTACTTATCAAATCCTCTTACGGTATAGCACATTCAAGCAGTGTTTTAGCTGCTCCAGCTGCTGTTGAGTCAAACTGCTCCACATGTTACCACACACCCATTTTCATTCTAACAAACATTGCAAGGCTGTGTGCTCTTAAAAAAAGAGAAATATAGGAAACAAAGACATTTTTATAACCTGTTGCATTAAAATACATGGTGTTAATATTATAAAATCTTAAAATCAAGTAGCACTTGAGTAAATATAATATTTTTTGCTGAATGTTAATATTAATTCGCACAAAATACCCATTGCTTCTTTTTAAAATAGAAGGAAAGATCAGTAAAAAATATAGTGTTGCAAATATTGGATTGATTTGAATGCTTTCTATTTAGAATACATGTCTATACTTTTATAAACTTTTATAAATGTTTTGTGGATGCTGACATACAGAATTTGACATCTTTGCTGTTTGTAATACTGTACCAGTCCTATTCTTTCACCTCCTTTACTAATAGCTGCACAGATATTTTTGTTCACATTTTACACAGGAAATGAAGGCGATCTGTCATTCTGGCATGTGGCAGACATGGCATGTCCTGTATTAAACCACTGGAAAACGTTCCAGTTAATGAATTATTAATCATCAGGTCGAGTCAATGGGTGTGTCGCTCGTCATTTTAAAAAATGAATAGGATGAAGCTATTAAGCTTTTCATTTAGTGAACCTTACATATTTTCTCATTAATTACACTTCCATCATAATTCATAATTAACTTGATAAGAATTTGTTCAAGAACTGGAGCAAAGCAGTGTCAGCAAAGCAGTTTTAGACAACATTATCTGATCGAAAACTGGCATAATCATTGGTCCATAAGTGTTCATATACAAGGATTTATATTACTCTTAAACAGCAGAAGGTCATTCTTCAAACATATTTGTTGATGTTATTCACCCTTATAGTTTTGGGGTAAAATATTTGAATTTCTGTCTTTTTATTTCTTTTTCACCTTCATTCCGTATCTTCTCAAGCAGACCATCCATTTTACTGCTGCTTGTTTGAAGCCTGTTTGAGGCTGGAAGGGAGCCACATGGTGGCAGTGTCCACAAATGCTCTCATCTTTAATGTCCAACTGACAACAACTTGTTTTTCTCAGGTTCCAAGGTTTTAGTCTTCCTGCTAGCAGGAGTGTGCGCTGTAAAATCTTTCTTATCCAAACAGAAGTTGAGTCAATGCCATTGCCAATTACAGATGGCATCCAAACTGGCACACCAGGCAGCTGTCCAAATATCTTGAAATTCTTCCTCATGTTGCGTTTGAGTCACCATGTCCCTTCAGAGACAATCATTGATTAGCAGAGAGTTTGGCCTGACAGCCATTTGATGATCTTGATGTGAATTTGAAACAGACATCAACCCACAGTGGCACTGTTTTAGTCATTTTCAGTCACATCACCATGAGTACATGTGAGCATCGTCGAACAGGAACCAGGGGAAAGCCAGCAATGAATGCCAGCAATTGACATAATGAGTAGTAGGGATTGAATTGAGGAACAGATTCATGTTTCTCAATGTGAGGGAGTGAAATGTTCTGTTTGTTCAAGTCAACGTTCTTGCAGACAGCTGCTCCACTACCTGGGCAGCAGGGGAAACTCCACTGCACCAACGGATGGAAATGAGAGCTGTTTTTTTTATTGGCTCTGTTGACAAAACATGATCATAATATTCACCTGTCCAGAAAAAAACAGATATTATGTTCATGCTGTGCAGTGCCGCGTCCAGAGCTCCCTCCTCCACAACCAGCCACCACGCTTGTTGTGGAATATATTTTAAATCCCTCCATCTTCTTGTTGGGCTGGGTGTTAATAATCCTTTTTTTTTTTTTTTTTTTTTTTGACAAGAACATAATATTTGCCAGTATCACAACTATGTTATGAAATGATTTCAAGTTGTTTCTGTGATCAATTTAAGATGATATCTACCAATTCAGTCTCATTTCACCTAGAGAAAAAAAAGTACAAAGCTAATCTAGTAGTTTCAAACATTCAAATTAAAATGTTTTCATGAAGCAAAAATGAAAGAAATGTTGTTTTTTTAAATCATTTTATAAATTTGTGGTTACTGAATACCTTTACAAGCCACATTTGAATTTAGATTTCATGAAAAAAATGCTGTACTCAGTGGTTGAGATATTAAACTTGACGAAATATTATTATTATTATTTTATTTGTGTCGCATCAGTACTGTTCTTAGGGTACGGTACGTGCCACTGCCTTGCCTATAAGCTGTAGCCTGATGAGCACCTCTACAGAAATGTAACCACGCAACATGGACAGCTCCTCTGACATGGACAGCAGCAGTCAACAAACTGAGGAGAGAAGAGAGATGGAGCAGGACACAGTCACAAAGACAAAACTTTAGTTCTTCACGCTGTAGGATGCTACGTCCAGCTCTTCTTTGAATGTTCTCACCAGAAACCAAACACACCAATCACTGGACTTCATTAACGGACCACCGTGTATTTTTTTGTACACATAAGCCATTTTAAATGACCATGAAACAAGAAATAACAAACTATATTGCTATTGCCGGTAGAAATGCCGGGAGATTCTTGTGTTGACGGAGGAGCTTGGAACATCCCTCTCTCTTTAGTCTCTGCCAAAGGAGGTACTGAAAAATTACCAGGTACCATCGCCATTGGAAACTCAAAAAAAGCAGAGTGGAGACGAGTCTTGATGGAACTGTATAGTAGAGATGTGCCATTAGTCCCATTGCCTAAACAAAGACGCACGCTAGCAAATAGAAAAGCCTCAACACAGTGGCATAGAAACCCTATGCTCAATGGTATTTTATAGAAATAAAATCAAAATAAAGGCTTATTTTGAGGACAGGATAGAAATGCAAGCAGATGTATTCAGTCAGTAAAGTTGAGGTTTTCTGAGGCTCCATCCCCTGTCCACTACTGTTCTAGATGTCAGCCCCTGATATTATGGCTACAGAGGAAGGAATTGGCAGTGCTGTCCACATACTATATACAGTGTAAGGTTTGTTCATGCAAGTGATTAACAAGAATTGCAGCTGAATTTAGGCTTGTGTTGCTTCCTTTTCCAAACATACCATGATATTTGGTCATCTCAAGGACCTCCAACAGTCATCATATCATCATCTGGTGCAGGACAGTCTGGTGCTTTCCACCTACCAATGCTGGATCAGTCACTGGCCCTTGACTAATGCCCAGCCTACACTACTGCCTCTGTCTTGGCTGCAGGCTCCATATGACAGATGTTGTTTAGTGGAGTTGACCAGTCGGCTACCAGCTTTGACCTGTTCACGTCCCAGTGTGAAGTGACGCAGGTATTGCACAACATTTTCCTAAGTTATGATGACGGTGTGACATCACCAGCTCCCCTCATTGCAGGCTGTTTCCTAGTTCCTGTGATGCATGATACACTTGCAAATTATTGTGTTGCGTGTAAATACAGCAAACAAGTCAATGACTACAGACAGACACACACACCGTGTTGCACCGTCACTGCCTCAGGCACTCCTGTATCTACAGAAGCACCTGTCGCATATGACGTCATATATGGGGTGTGTGTGTGTGTCTGTGTGTGTATGTGCGTGTACCGGCTCCTGCTGGCTGTGGGATGTTTGCATAATCAGCAAAGCAGCACACCTTGGTCACAAGGTAAACTTTCCACTGTGCTCAGAGAAAATGACCTCTGTTTCACACTTGAGTAGTTGGGCAATGGCCTACTTTTACAGATGGGACTGACAGGTTGTAGAAATAGCTGTCAGCATCCTCTGATACAGGACATTTGACAATATATTTTTAGGTTTTACAAAGATACAGCCTGGAATCAGTTACTTCAGTGTAGTCTGACCTGTGTTATATTGATAGTTTGTAAAACGGCTGTTTGCTAATGTTTGTCAATACCTGAACATTGTTATCGTGCTCATTCTGGTAATGTAATGGCTTTTTAAATTAAAGGACCAGTACACCTGTATGAAAACAAACAACCTGGACAACAGCAGATGGCAATGGTTTTAATTGCCATTTAATTTTTAATTAAAATGGTTTTAAAACTGATGTTGCCTGAATATAATGGAGATTATGTAAGAGCTTTATACAAGTTCACCTGTCCCAGAGAACATTAATGGTGGGATGTTAGCTCAACTCAACAGAGACCCATCTGTTCTACTCTTATGAATGATCATAAGGTCAAACTGGAGCTAAATATAGACTGGACAAATTGAATTGAAATGACTCAGATGCTTGATGACTGAGACAAGTGACTTATCCCTGCACCACTTCAGTCACTCTGCCAGTGGGAGTCACTTATTCCACAGTTGGAGGAAGGAAGGGGGAAGTGAAAGGAAGATGGGTGAAGGGAGGGGAGGGGGCTAAATCAGTTGGCAGAGGAGAGGAAGCGCTGTCATATCCAGGAGGAAGTGTGAGTCAGTGCTCGTACATTCCTCGAGGCTGATTCAGCGCTGCACAGGAAGTGGGAAGCGCTTACCGCTGAGCTTTTTTACACTGGGAAGAGGTGGTGGTTGGGGGGGGGGTGCTTGTCTGGAGCAGTGTACAAAACAGGCAAAAGTGTTACAGGTGTTTCAGAATTAGGATCAGGAATATGTTGTGCCCAGGGGGAAATGTGTTGGTCACAGCAGCTCCAACCATCAATAGAACTATTGGAATATGGGAATGTTAACTGCTTACAAGTGCAGGAGCTGTGTCAATTTGAAGGTGGCTGTCACCACCAGACAGGATGGGAAAGCTAGGGCCAGAGGGGGAGACGCAAAGAACTGTCAGAGAGGAGGAGGGCAAAGGTTAGCGCTCTGGGTCTTCCTCTTTTTCCTTGGTCCCCAGAAATCTCCTTTTCCTTCTTAGTTCTCACATTTCACACTGCAACTTAACCATTTCAAGTAAAGCCGCCTTTAGTTTCAGCTTGCAGCAAGTCACAAAAAACTCAAGTGATTTCAGCGATGTTTGCCTCTGCCAGCATGAAGTTTGCAATTTTATTAGTGGAGGATTCAAAGGTTGTGACCTACATTTTAACTCAAATCACTGCTTGGTGACATATGGTGGCCAGTGGTAGATGGGTCAGAGTGGTTCTTCAGAGGAAGTCCTCCCCCATTTATATTCCCCTGAATGATGCCTCCCACCTAGATCACTGCCGATCACCAGTTTCCATTCTGCTTCTTATGTAATGGCAACTCTGGGTGGAAGTGCTGTCCTCTGTGAATAATGAAGAATGTACAGTATCTGTTGTGTGTGTGTGTGTGTGTGTTTGCGTGTTTGCGTGCGTGTGTGAGAGAGAGAGAGACAGACGAGAATGTACAGTATGTATGTTGAGGGATGACAGAGAGTGTGAGAGGTTTCCATATGAGACTGAACCTACCGAACAAGAACAGCACTGGAAAAAGTGTGCTTAGCCGCGCAAAACAACCACTTGCATCCATCACGCTCATACTGTGTGTCTGTCTCACACAACTGTGTTGTATTGTTCAGGTTGTTGCTAGGAGACCAACTAATTCTAAACCTCTCAAAACAGGGGGACATACTCATTTCAGTACATCAGAGGAGAAAGAGGACAGTGAAGGAAGAGGGGAAGAACCTCTCCCACTGCCCCACTCGCCAGAATCAAACATGCTGTACGGTTCAGCACACCATTGATATGTAAAATGTCAAGAGTATATGATACTGTGTTCGTGTCCCATCATGTGCTGAGAGTACTTGAACGCAACACACATTTTCCTGACCCAAACAAAATGTTTCTTGATGTAACCAGACTTTAGCTGAATGAGTGACATACGTTTTTTTTGAGTTGTGACTTTTCATTTTCATGCAGGTGGATTTGTCCGCAGTGGCTCCTTTTCATTGTGCATCAGATATTTACCTCTTCACACAGGTTGGTGTCCGTTTCCCATGTTTCTTCCATATGAAAGAAGCAGCTGTTTTCCAGTGAACACTGTGGACCCACTGTTTGTGATGATGTCACCAAATTACATCTTGTGTTATTATTTTCCTGCGAAAATGAAAAACACATTCTCACCTATTGGCATCAAATCTCGCTGCTAAAAATATATATATTAAATGCTTTCCCATTCCCAATTTTGTACAAGATCTAGAATGCCAAACCATTAATGGTTACATCCTGGGAATATTGTGCTGTTGATACCCTCTTCCATTCTGTGTTGAAGGCGAATGTTGATTCTTGTATCTCACTGGTGATTTGGAACTAGTGAACACTGTAAATGGCAGCTGGAGTCAATGTCACATAGACATGACAGCCATAAGGGATATAACTCCCAGGGAGAAAGGGCCTGTTGTATTACTCTTGCTCCTTGATGGTTCATGCTAACGTTAATTAGCCATTTTAGCAAAACAACTGCAGAAAACATTTAGTCTCTTCACCGAGTCTGCACATAATGTCATTGCCCATCTCAACATTCTTCAACACACACATTCTAACACACTGTCATGTGGCCCTCATTTCCATCATGCAGTCTATGCTATTCACTGCTGGTCCACTGACTCCCCCTTCTTGTCCGTGCATGCTCTCTCACATTGTGGAATAAATTTCATAACCCTGTCACCTTGATGGGGTCCGTCCCTGACACTGGCTGCTCTTTCTACCCCGTCATGTCACATGCTGCAGTGGCGTGAGGTCAGCTGCTTGTCTGTCCATCTGTCTGACATGACAGGTGATGTGCTGAGTTTTTGCCGTGTCAGGGTTTCACACAGATACTTATTGGGGTTGGAATTCAGCCGGAATGCCGATCTAATGCTTGTGTCAGTGTTTCTCGCGCCCCTCCTCAGAAATCTGTGCATGTGGAGATAAACTTAGGAGCTGATGTGAGTGAAGACATAAAGCCATGTTGCAGAATGATGAAAGAGGACGATTCACCTCTGACCTCATCACAACAGAAATACCCAGGGGTCACCTGGTGAGGCCGCATGTCTCAGTGTGTCTACCACATGATGAAGGCCAGTGAAGAGGCTGCTATTTTTAGGGTGGTATCACTGAACCAAGGCTGACGCAATCATCAGCATACATAACTGCATGACATATTCTTTTGAGGCTTTAGTGCGTGTGTTATGGGATCCGCAGCTAAAGTCAGTATATGGGACAGTTATGTTCAATAAATGTAGTACTACAAAGTTCTTAGTGCAAATTACACCTTAGTTTGGATTTTCAATTTGCAAGGTCATGCAAGTCATGCAAGGTACAGTTCTTATATTTATCAATAAACTATCCATATTCACTCTTTATGTATATGAAGTGCACAAAGCTGCACATTTGTAACACAACTGCATATCTATATATTTGCCATTAGTTACATAATTTGTAAATATGTTTAGACACTGTATGTTGTAGCTCTAGTTTTTAGATTTGCAAGTCATTTGCAGTATTCTCTCTTTGACCTCTGCTGCTGTAACATGAGTTACAGTAGGATACATTAAGATGAGCCTAAGGTTGAACAAAAAAAGTCTCTCACCTGAGCTCTACGTTTGTTAAGTTTGTGGGGTATAAAGAAACCACTGTGCCTCCCAATCAGGTTCATTCTGGTAATAGATTTTCGATTCACACCAAACTTTGTGGTAGGTTCCACCTCTGTCCAATGAGTCACCTGGTTTGGTATGAAATGATGGAATGGTGAACGTGTCAGGATTTGCCTTTTTCGCTGACAGTTTTCAATCCTGTTGAAGTGTAGTCCACTGAAGCAAAGATATAATGTGAAGGTTACAAGGCACAGTAGTAATTGCTGGTTTCGCCAATCCATTTTGTGGAGCATCATCATCAAAGTGATTTTACGTAACCCTCACGATGCAGTGTGGTTCATGAATGAAATACATACACAGTCAGCTTCACAGTAAGCCTCAAGCAAAGACAGAACATCCTGAACTGAGTTTAAAATGTGATGATTAAAAATGGCTCAGGAACACGGGTGATTACTATTTAGACAGTGTTTTATTCTATTACATTGTTTTGTTGATCCAGTTTAGCTGGTGTTGATGATGTTAATGTTAGACTTCAGGAACTGGACACCCAAAACCAGTCTGGTTCAAAACATTTCCCTGAAACATTTGACCCCAAAGAATGCAACACGTTCTCATTCCTCAGTGATAAATAAAGATGTTTCCTGCTTGTCATTTGAGGGCTTACAAAGGACTGGTCTGTTCAGGCCATTGACAGATACTCTGCATAAGAAGACAGGTTGAAGTGACGTCCAGATCAAACACCAGATTTTGAAATTGTTTGATTGTGATTGTGACCATAAATGCTTAACACTTTCTCGGTGTTTTATGGGGACTGAATAAGGATATCTGCAGAACTTTGAAGACTATATAGCACACTTGGGAAACTATATCTTTATTTACTATAGGGAGACTGTGACTAGAGGGAAGTTAACTAATGTAAGCTAATACACAGATTCTAAAGGCAGTAGGATGTGTCTATTACCTAATAATCTCTCTTGAAAATGTGGAACAAAGGCAGGGACTACATGTGCTATGGGAAGGTAGTTTGATGCTACCATTTTTGATGAAAGAAATGGAACAGCTGGGGAAAGCCTGGAGATAGAGATTCCAGTCTCACCAAGATAATGCTTATTGGGTGACCAAATACACAAAATGACAAATAATGGAAGAGTGTACATCCCCACCAGACTATAAAAATGGATTGAAAATATGACAGAAATAGTATCATATGAACAGATGTTGGCGAGAATTAATAATGATGGCGACAAAGAGTGGGGGTCATGGGACCGTTTCTTCACTACAAGCCTGTAAGAACAACTTGATATGAATGGAGGAGATGGTATAGCTGTGACTAAATATTATTGTGTGAATTACTCTGTACTGGCATGTATATGTAGGTACCGTATACCAGGGATCCAGTGTAACCCACCCAACAGAACTGTATCAAAGTGTAAAATAAAAATAATAACAACACTTTCTAAAACAAATGAAACACTTAAAAACCCTCAGTGCTGTTGCTGCTTGCGAAGTATTCTATTTGTGATGTGAAGGATTTTCTGTTGAAGTTTATAGACTGCCCCTCTCTGGTCTTATTTTTTTGTAACAAAAAAGCCATTTGTGACGGGCTTATATATGTGTCCTCATCAGAGGCTGTTCGAAAATTGCTGTTTGACAGCCTGAGATGAGAGCAATTAACATGTTGACGCTTTTATTGCATTTCACCTTTAACTGAGAAAATGACACTGAAATGGACTGTTGTTTACTGTTCAACAGTAGTATACTCCACATAGTGACCTAATACTTTAAAAATATCAATAGATTAGAATAGGTTCCAAATAATTGAATCCTCCACATACAGACATAGTGTGTGAGTAGGTACTGAAGTCTTTCTTGGAATTACCTTTTAGGTCCTTAATGAAATTCAATCAGTTTCTTTCCCCACTTTACTTTTAAGTAGGTGGTAAGTAATAGAAATTAGGTTATATATTATAAGCAGAACCACAGAACATAGATTTATTATATAATAAAGGGTGCATACAAACTTTTCTGATGTAATATTTCAAATCTCTTGGTAGCAACACATGCCCAATTGCGGCCCACATAGTTGGTGTACCAGCATTTGGCTTTAAATTCCTGAACTTAGCCACATGCTCACCAAAAATGGAGCACATCTTACCCATAAGTCCAAAGTGCCCCGAATTAGGCTCAAATATGATTGTGATTTGTTAAAATTAAAATTAGTTTAAATTAACCCCCCCACAAACATCTTCTTTCATGCGATGGAACTGCTGGGTCATTTTGTAGCCCCCATGTTGGAGAAACCCCACTGCAAACTCCCACTTCAAAGACGTAAAATCGTGACATAGACACGACAGAGAGGATGTTTGGGGAAACAGGCTTGCGTCCGATGCATCACTGATGCCATCGTTAGAAAACAGCACCTTCACCTTCTACCCTTGAAAGCATGTTGATGGCTGAACACAGATGGCCTCATCTCACTATCATTTTCTCTCTCTTTTAAAAAACTTGTTTCCCTGTATCCTCACTTTTTTCACCCTCAGCATTCTGTTTCACATTCTCACTGTGCACACAGTCCTCGCACCGTACGCGTCATCAACAGCTTATCACAGCAATAATAAACCACCCACGGGCCCCTCCTGTTACAGACCTAACATTGTTAGGATTCTCATAGTTTTAGGTCTGAGAGTCTGTGTGCCTGAATGTAAAGGATAATGGGATAAGATAACTGAGTATTTTTCAGCATGGGCCCTATTATGCTGTGTGTTTTGGTCAGTTATTGTTAGAATCTGTCCAATATAGAGCAAGAGCACTCTACCCAGCAGCACCTGCCAGTCATAAGGTTACAATTATAGGCGTGTCTCTGTTGTGGTGTCTATTGGTAGTAACATGAATAGCAACTGGATGGCAAACACACAGAGTCGCTCATTGTCAGCAGGTACTTCTGTGATGTGTCCTGAAATACATTATTGTTGAGTTTTATTGAGTATTGAGTTTTTCTCAAAAGGTAGTTTAGTGTCAGAATGTCCTTCTCCAATGGGCATTGAGTGAGGCACAACATATTGATGAAATGTTGATCACAGGTCCTTATATTACACATGGACGGTTTTAGTAAAAGTAAAAGCATTATATAACTACAGTGCAGCTCCAGATCATGACCAGAATCATAAGATTTATATGCTTTTTTAGTTTTTGTATAAGAGGCAAAACCATTAGCATGCATAAATGTTTAAATAAATAAACTTCTCAAGCACTTAAGGGCTGCTGTTCTGAGCTCTAAGATCTTGAAAAAGTAGTATTTTTTTTTCAGAATGCAACTATCTCGGGTGTATTCTTGATATGACATTGATATTAAGTCACCAAAGTCAGTGCTGCCATGAACTACAGGCTGGTTTATGTCCTTTCATGCCTGGAAAAAACATTTTTTTCACCCTTATAGCCTGAACACTGATGCAAGGCTGTGACAGGTATGGCTGCTGAGTCCCTGCTGGTTGCAGAATAATTTTCCTTCACTTTTGACTTGGCCTTTCCTGTCTTTTATTGCTCCGTGCCTTTCATACACTCCTTGTTGAAACACTCAGCTTTATTTGTATACAAATGTGTCATGTTCTCTTGCACTGTGTTATAAAAGGCTACCATCAGAAATTTTCAGAAACCAGAAGGACACTCAGTGTTCAGATCCCAGCCAAGGAACCTGGTGAAAAGGAATATTTAAAATAGGTCTAATAAAAGGTGTTTGTTTTTTTTCCCCACTCCAAATCCAGTAGATAGAAAAACCAGCCTCACAGAAAACATGACCTTGTCACTTGATAAAGAGCAGTGAAACACAACGAGACACATTGCATTTCAGTATCTGAGGAAATATGGGAATTAAATCTTGCGTCAAATCCTTCCTGACGTGAAAAAAGTTTGGTTTTGGTGATTGTAAAAGGAAGTTTTGAGAAGGTGTAAGAAAGTCTGTGGCTTTCACAACAGCCCATACAGATAATGATGCCTTCTGAAATTTGTTGGCGTGTGTGGAGATTTTGAATAATCTCAGGTATGTTTGTGTATCGGCTACAAGGAACACAATGTTGCCCAGCTAATAAGGGGTCCTTCTGACAGTCTGGCAACCTCCTGACAGACAACGACCTGGCTCTGTGCTGAGAATATTCACAGCATCTCTTGCTCAGGGTTAACTGACACACTGAAATCATTTATTTTTTTCAGCTGCAAATTTTTGAGTTCTGAGAGTTTCCTCTCACCTAAAATGTAATTTTCACTCTAACAAATGACAGAGGAAGCAAGCAATAATGTGCAATATTGTCTTTTTATTGAATGTTCAGACATTTGCAGCACATTGACCTAACCAATGTTTACTTACCTTATTGAGCAGCGGAGGGTTGTACGACAGCTGCTTATATCGCTAGCCAGAAACCCAGCAGACAATGTAGCTGTAGACTTGAACCACACAGAAATCTACATTGTATGCCAGGTTCAGGACAAAGCAAAGTTTTTCCTACACAAGTAAACAAATCTTACGTTTTGTAGCATATTTATAACTTTAAAATACTTACCACACACAAAGAGGGGCATACAGGGCATGAAGCAAACACAGAATTAAAGTATGGTGGAAAAGGAAGGGGTGAAAAAACACAAAAAGCCTTGACAAGGGCCCCTTGTGGAGTTGTGACACAGAGAACATCCTGTCTGCGGGGTCACAGGATGGAGCCCCCCTGACATTGCAGCCAATCAGCGGTTTGGAATGTGCCACCAGCCAATGGGTGACGAATGGCAGGCCCAAATGTGGGAAGTAGGCCGAGCTGTCGGAGACCCAGTAGCCAGATGTAGCTGCTGATTGCTACACAGGATCTACACTGCCTACTGAGCAACTGACAGCCGCCAGACACCCAAGCCCTGACCAGAGTGTTTCAGACCTTTGCAGAATCCATCTGAAGAAAGAGTGAGAAAAAAAGAACAAGTTTTATTATCATACAAGAGCAGAGAGAAGAGAGCATGGCCATAGCAAACCAACAGATCAAGCAGAAGAAAAAGAGGAGCCTGAGGGAGGGGAAGGATATGGGAGATTATCTGCTGACGAACATCTCCAAGCATGGCATTATCAGTTGCAGATTCCTGTCATTCTTTCCCATTAGCCCTGGGGCACAACAGGCAATGGCCACCGCCATGCTGGCTCCAACTCCAACACATAATGGAAGCACTGACCCAATCTTAACAAAATACGACCTCGATATAGGTGAAGAGAAGACAGCATGGCTGATTTCTTTCCTTCTATGTGGTTGCTAGTCTCGCCCTGCATACCTTAGGCCTCATGACCATATTGATCAGACCTACTTCGACCATCTGATGGTCACTTGAATCCAATTTTATTTTATTAAGGGAAATGTGCTGACTTCTGGTGATGTCTCCCCACCAACTCCACCCTCATCACATTCCAGCCATTAATGCTCCATCTCTGTCAGTGTCTGTCTTGTCTCTCTAATGTTTTTGTACTCTTCTACCACATTGAGGACAGCGGTATAGGGTTCTTTGTCTCCTTTCTTATTGAGGGGAAGCCCACTGACGACTAAGTGTGGACTTTGAAGATTCATTCTGGTTGTGTATGCTGAGTTTGATTATAGGCAACTGGACTGGCTTGGTTGTGTGAAATCGTTCCCCTCTTAAGAACTGTAGAAGCCTCTTGGATGACGGTTGCTTATGAGAAATGTAACCCTATACGATGACTTGGATACTTATCATCTTCACAGACATTACTGGGTGTCCTGCCCTTGCTAAAACATCATCATCATCTGCCATAAAGCAGAATTATACCTCTGCAAAGGTTAGGTATGTTTAGTATGCTGTAGCATGAAGGCATCACCAGAAATGTGACTAAATAGGCCACAACTACTGAAAGTGGTTTGGAACTGGTCTGCTTTGTAGTATTACGTATCCCCCAGTGTATTTCCACATCATTTATATGCCAGGTTCAAAATCTGGTGTTGTTTCTGCACTGCAGTGACTGCAATGCCATTTGTCAGCCAAAACGTTTCGACAGATTCATTACAGAATATATAGTATATGCTCAGAATGGTCCTGGTATTTGAGACAGGGTGGAGAACTGAGGGTCAGGAGGAAAGAAGATGATGGATGCTGCCAAAGTTTTTACCTTTTTTGAATATGGCCTTTGAACAGGTGGTTCTCCACTAGTGCTTCTGGATAAATCTGCAACCTGAAAAAATAGAAATACATTCGGTCAGAAACTCCAAGAAATATTGAGAGGCAAATATAATACTCAATGCATCGAACAAGGTGTCATTTGTGTGAATGTTATCAACGGCAAGTAAAAGCGTGATATAAACAGGGCCAGAGCAGTGAGTAAGCTTACAGAGGTAACGATAAGGTGATAAGGTCTTCTATTTCTTATCACTGTCTTTTTCCATGCTTTGGTGATGCTGCCACAGCCGCTATAAGTCAAACGAGCTAGCGAGCATAAGTCACAGAGAGACAGAATGAACTGAAATCCTCTCACAACTGTGTGCACAACCAGACTCAACAAGGAACTGTTTTCACACACACACACACACACACACACACACACACACACACACACACACACACACACAGTACAGGCCAAAAGTTTGGATACACCTCATTCAATGACTTTCCATTATTGTAGATTGTCGCATCAAAACTATGAATGAACACATGGAATAACATGTAACAAAAAAGTGTGAAAGAACTAAATATTATATTTTTCCTTCCTCAAAGTGTCCACCCTTTGCTTTTTTGGTAGCTCTGTAAACCCTTGGTGTTCACTCAATCAGCTTCATGAGGTTGTCACCTGAAATGGTTTTCACTGGTGCCTTTTCAGGATTAGTGGAATTTCTTGCCTTATTAATGGGGTCGGGACCATCAGTTGTGTTGTGCAGAAGTCAGGGTGATAAACAGCCCACAGCCTTATTGGACAACTGTTGATTCATATTAGGGCAAGAACCAATCAACTAAGTAAAGAGAAACAAGTGGCCATCATTACTTTAAGAAATGAAAGTCATGAAAAAAAAGGAAACGCACTGAATGAGAAGGTGTGTCCAAAGTTTTGGCCTG
>CAAKHB010003826.1:0-18474 GCA_901007665.1 Aeoliscus strigatus
TGGGGAACTATAAGCAAGCCCACACCAGCCCGTCGCCTCTCACCGCGGGCAACTCCAGAATAGAAGAGAGTCCAACCTCTCTCAAGGAGTTGGGTTCCGGAGCCCAAGTTGTGCGTGGAGGTGAGCCCGACTATCTCTAGCCGGTACCACTCAACCTCCCGCACAAGTTCAGCCTCTTTCAAGTTCGGACTCTGGCTATGGGGACATTCGATGTCCCTATAGCCAGAGTCGTTGTGCGGGGTTTGGGTCGCCGGGGCCCCCGCCCATGGCTGCCACCCAAACCACATTGCACCGGCCCCTTCTGAGCCTTCCAGCAGTTGGTGGGCTTACAGGAAGGCGGGCCCACGTCGCTTCTTAGGGCTGTGCCCGACCGGTTCCCGTAGGCAGAGACCCAGCCACCAGGCGTTCGCCCATGAGCCCCAACCCCAGGCCTGGCTCCAGGGTGGGACCCCGGTGATGCCAATCCGGGCGACGTGTGCATCCTTGTTGTAAAACTGTTCCTCATTGGGGTGTTTCTAACCGCTCTTAGTCAGACCCGTCCTAGGACCTGTTTGCCTTGGGAGACCCTACCAGGGACATTAGAGCCCCCGACAATATAGCCCCTAGGATCATTCGGGTACCCAAACCCCTCCACCACGGTAAGGTGGCGGTTCAAGGAAGGGGTCTATGTAGGTGTCTATGTATATATACAATATGTCTATGGAGGTGGTCTATATGTATATATACAGTATGTCTATGGAGGTGGTCTATGTATATATATATATATATATATATATTAGTGCTGTCAGTAGATTAAAAAAAATAATCAAATTAATTACAGGATTTTGTAATTAATTAATCGAATTAATCGCATTTTAATGTCATATCTGCTGAAGGTCTCCTGATAAAGAATTTGAATTCTAGGATATTAAAAAATTGTAGTGCATGACTAATCAATTGAATTTGATTTAAGTAAGAAGAGAAGATTTGAGCGACAGTCCACGCTGTTCTCAACTCTGCCTCCCCCTCTCTGCCTGTGTCTCTCTTCCATTGCCCCTCTCTGTCTCTTACCTGAACGGGAACGGGAGAAAACAGCGCAATTATTTTTCCCTCCTCCCGCGATCTTGGAGCCTCTGATCACCAAAAAAAGTCGCTTTTGTCTAATTTTCTCGCTAGGAGGGTCCAGAAAATTGGCAAGGCAGTGCCAACACTGGTTGCCCACTGCCTTGTCAATTTGCCGGCGCAGGTGACGTAGCATGGCTGAGAAGACTAGGGGTCCTTCAATGGGCCAAAACTCAAATGCGCAAGCATTGGCTTGTGACCGTTGAGACTCATAATTAATTGTGTTAATATTTTTAACGCGTTAAATTGCGCTGTAATTGATTAATCAAATTAACGCGTTAAATGACAGCACTTATCTATATAAATGTATATATGGAGGTGGTCTATGTATATATATATATATATATACATGTCTATGAAGGTGGTAGCGTCCTCGCGCCCTGTACTCGATGTCTGTGATGATCACAGTCACACCGGAAGTTAATAAACGTCATCGTGACGTAAGACCCATAAGACCCTCTCCATTTTCTACTCAGGGCTAATAGTTCGTCAGCACCATTTTAGAGGGACATGTTGTATCGGCTCCGTGCTTAACCGTTTAGTCTTTTCCTGGGAACCACCGCAGAGTTCTCTGAGTCCACTCGCCGTTACGGCGTCGTGTAATTTGAAGTAGTCCGGAGAACATCCGGCTGAAGTGTCGGTAGTAGCTTGCTGCTGCAGCTAACACGAGCTCGGTGGCTGCCCTCGACCAATGCAACAGTCGCTGTGAGTAGACGTACTCGGTCATTCCAAAAGTCACACGTTACAATTGAATGTTAAACATGTTACTGTACCGAACCTATACGCTGTACCCTTGAAACAAATGTGATGGTGAAATTAAGCAATTTATCGATATCAAACCCAATGTTGCCAGGTGGGAAATGTAGCATTATGAGACTCAAAACGATCGTATTTTGAGGGAAATTATCGTTCACCCGTCATAACCCGAACAACATCAGTGGTGTGTCAAGGCTCCGAAGCGTGCCGAGTCATTGAGGAAGATGTTTGATCGAACACATGCGGTAATTATCGTCCAATTGTCAGCACTGACCAAACCAAATCGGTTCTCTGAGTCATTGCTTTGTTTGTTTCAGTGACATCTAGTGGCGAAACCGGACATTGCAAAGAAATTAAATGATGTAATAATGAGTGTAACTTCAGTTTGGATGTAAATTAATTTCTGTAAAGCAGGGGTCACCAGCCTGTTTGAAACTGCGAGCTGGTACAATGGTACCAAGCAAAGAGCTAATAGTTTGACATGCATTCTGAAAATAACAAAATGGTCATGGTTTAACTTTAATTAGAATCATGAATCATCATCAACAGTGATTAATAATGTAGAAATACTTAAGTTTCATCATGCTAGACGTTATTGCTCTCAATTTCTGTACTAGTTTAATTCTCAAATGATCGCAGTGCTGTTTTTAGAACAGGCTTGTGGGCATCTCATGAGGCCCCTGCGGGCTACCGGATGCCCGTGGGCACTGCGTTGGTGACCCCTGCAAGACTGATTGACCACTCGGTTGTCAGAACACATGTAGTAGGTGTAATTATACACCTGGCAATCAAAGGTTTTTATTCTGTTTTTGGACTGAGACTTAAGTTTCCCCCCTCAAATTCTCTAGTTTTTGAGGACACAAACTTAGGTTCACTGCTTTGCTAGTGAAGAAGTATCGGCTGGTGACTAGTTCAATAGTCACGTGATTCACCTGGGCAACCTAAGCAGTTGCGGCTTCACGCGTCATCGGTCACATGACTTTTTCTGCACCAAAGCGAGCTGTGAAGCAGTGGTTCAAGGGACATGCTGCTCTGACTTCGACTTGTCTCAAAGCATCACAGCCATCACTTGGTTAAGCTCCTAAAATGTGATGATGTTCTGTCAGACGCTTCACTTCAATCTGTAACAAAGGACACGTGTCCATGTCAGCACTGGTTTCTCTGTTGGTGTGGGTGGAGCTAACGACAACACCTCCTGTCCACTCTTTACCTCAGGTCTGAACTTGGTGATTGTGTTTGGATTTCATGTATCCATATTCCCTCCTTGTTGGTTGATGCATGGAGTATGTACTTACTCCAAAGAGGATTTCTGGTATTTTGCATGAACTGGCAGCAGTGTTTTTTTTGTTTTTTTTTTGGGTGAAATGTGTAGACTTTCCAGTGAGTTCCAGTGTCTATCTTCTGTCTCCATCAGACACCATGTCCAAGTCCACTGATGGACAATTACATTCTGTCCTTTTGTTCCATTTGTTTCCAGGAGCCTGCAAACGAAGCCTGTCAAAATGAGTGCCGCATCTTCCCAAAAAGTTGTCCTGAAAAGCACCACCAAAGTGTCCCTGAATGAGCGGTGAGGCGCCATGCACGCTGTCAGACGTTAGCTGCACGGGTCGACCTGTGCCCATTGTAGTTCTCTGCTGCAGAGGACCCAGCCTGACGCGGATCCTCTCCTGATCCGTGTGTGCGCACTGCTCCCTCAACCACATCGGCTCAGCCGGCGTTTGTTGACGTCTGGCTCAATGCATTTGGCTAACGGAGCAGCATGTCGCCTGCTGGCCTGGATGTCTTGTGTGAGCAGCGCTCACACTCAGAGGAGAGTGTGGTGGTCATGCCCGGTAAGGCTTTGGTGGATCAGGCCGCTGGCTCCGTTGCTCCCTGTAACACGTTACAATATACGTGACGTATGGGCCTCGAGGCCCAAGGAGAACCAGAGCACACAGGGAGAGGTGGCACTTGAAAGCATCTGAATGAAGCACACGCTCCTCCTCCTCCTCTTCTCTCCTGTCCCTCTTTCTTCTGTCAGTCTGAACCAGGCACTCAGCCCGAGCTTGGACGTGACAGAGCCCCCGCCCGTCTCTCCCTCCCAGTTTGAATCACCCAGTGGGTGACCCACATGTCACGGTCCATGCTGTAAGTGGCTGGGTGGCCCGACCCCGCCAGCGTCCAGGGCCTCTGCTGCTGCAGCTCCATGCCAGCCGGCAGCGTGCCGGAGGCCTGTAAGTGGCAGGTGGAGCTCCGCTCAGGTCATCTCTGTTTCTGACTCAGCACATCTGAACGCACCGAGCTCCTGTGCTTCATGTCTCCGTTTGACGATTTGATTCTGGATTGTCGTATGACCGAGAGAGAACGAGTGCCAGTGCGTGGAACATAAGTCTGACAAACGAGCTGGCGCAGTCTGTGTGGCCTCGTCCATGACATGACCAATAAGTTGATGTGGAACCTGCTTCCTCCTCTTCTGTATGTCCCCTGTCCCTGTCTTTTACCTCCTCTTCTCCCTCCCACCTCTAAAGCTTCACTAACATGCTGAAGAACAAGCAGCCCACTGCCGTTAGCATTCGAGCCACCATGCAGCAGCAGCATCTGGCCAGTGCTCGCAATCGCCGGCTGGCCCAGCAGATGGAGAACCGGCCGTCGGTGCAGGCAGCTCTGAACCACAAGCAGGTGAGGAGGAACCCGGACACGCGCACACACACGGTTCCAGACTTGTCCTTTTGCTCCCTCTGTGAGCGCTGACGTCATGGCTGCGTGGGTGCATGGAGGGAGGGGCAGATTTCTGCGTGAACCAGAAACGTCTGGAGTCAGTGTGTTTGAACACATCAGACATGTTCAGTGAGCAAACATGTCTGAGAAGGGTAGACTCTTCTGTTGACGGGAGGCGTCACCTCGCCCGCTCGGAACCTCGATAGGAGGAACCACAAAGAGCTGCGGGTTCTGTCCCTGACTTGTCCCGGTAAACTCGTCTTATAAAGGGTCTAAACGTACGGGTGCGACTCAGTGTCTCTTCACTGACTTCACATAACACACACAGACCCCTAGATCACACAGCACACGCACGGCAGACACGTCATGACACGCGTGTATTTGACCTGAACGGTTTGTGTTCTGTGGAAGTACATGACATTTGGATTCTTTCCATAGTGATAACACACAGAGTGTGAAAATCAGAACAACAAGGGAACAAAGGTCCAGTCGTGCTGTAACTGTAGCGATGAGTGTAACTAACGCTGTCAGTCAGGACAAGAAGGAAACACCGATAGCTGGGGAAAAAAGGAAATCTGGCAGCGCGACTCAACGCAGGACTGCGTAGACGGTCGGTGCGGAGCAGCTCTTCGCGTCAGCTCCCCCTGACACGTCAGACGCCGTCTCTCTTCAGCGGACGCTGTGAACACGTGGATGACACAAACTGAGTTGTCACGTCAAATTCTGACCTCTCAATGACTCACCAGAACCTGAAGCAGCGTCTGGGGAAGAGCAACATCCAGGCTCGACTGGGCCGGCCTGTGGGGGCTCTGATGCGCGGAGGACTTCCTGGAGGTCGAGGAGGAATGCGGGGGATGAGCAGAGGGATGATCCGGGGGGGACTCCGAGGACGAGGCAGAGGAGGAATGATGCGCGCGGCCGTGTCCCTCAGAGGTGTTTGTCAAACCCCAGTTGTTTGTCCACTGTGCTGCCTCCCGACTGAACGTTCTGACTGTGCCGCTCAGGCAAGAGGGTGTCCACAGGCGGCCCGATGCGCGGCCGCGGCCCCGCTGGCCGCATGGTGCTGAGAAGAGGAGGTCGTTTCCGTGGAGGAGCCGTTGGTCGTGGAGGCGCTCTGTCCAGAACAGCGGCAGCAGCACGGGGAGGAGGGGCACCGCGAGGAGCAGCAGCACGGGGAGTAGGAGGAGCCAGAGGTGGGTTTATGTGGGGAACCTGAACACATCGTGACGCGTTCGCTGTCAGTGTGTCCTGCTGACCGTGTGTGTGTGTGGGGGGGGCTGACACAGGTCGCGGGGGGCTGCGTGGCCGTGGCGGCTTCGCTGGTAGAGGGGGGCGTGGCCGCGGCAGAGGAGTCGGCCGAGCCGTGGTGACCCGTGAACAGCTGGACAATCAGCTGGACGCCTACATGTCAAAGACCAAAGGACACCTGGACGCCGAGCTGGATGCTTACATGGCGCAGGCCGACCCCGACAGCATGGAGTGACCCCAGAACACAGCTCGTCCCACACGGAGCTTACACTGGGGTCATGTGACTCGGAGCTGAATGTGTCATCTGTCGTTTTCTGTGCGTTTTAAACTCGACACCTAAAACGTCCAGGGCATCTTCATGTAACTAAGTTCAGCTTCCCTTGTTTTTATTTGGATTCTTACTTTATTTGTTCTGAAACATGATGCTTTTCTAAATTATTTGTTCAAAGAATGTGAGTGAAGCATTTTTAAAACATTTGTTTTGTATTTAAAGGCACGTTCTGTGGCGTCGTGTAACACGACCGATTGTATGAGGCAATAGAAGATTTTAACGGTGATTGAAACGGAGGAAAAGCTTCTTTGTATTTTGACTTTAATTAAATTACCCGTGACAAATGTTTGTGTGTGTGTGTGTGCACGTCAGCAGCAGTTTGGACACATCTCTGGCCTGGGTCCAGACTGCTGATTCTCAGATGAACATGAGAACCATGTGTCAAATCGAGTGTCAGTAATTAAAGAGTATATTCATCATGATGAAATACTCTGTTAGTGATCAGGACTCGTGCTGTGACTCAGTTTGAACGTCAAGAGTTGATGAATGTGAGAATGAATCTTTCAGTCTCTTCAGCGGGGCAGGTACACTTCCTCTGTTTTCACTTCCACTTGTGAAACCTTTATGAAACTGATCACGAGACCGAGGTGCTTGGGAGTTCACAAAACCTAAGAATCCCCAAACACGTCAAACTATTAGTTTGGGGGGGAAACCGTTGGATTTTGCTCTTTTTCCTCCTCTGGCAAGAATGTGGTCAGGTTCAGGATTCACTTTAGAATCTTTGACTTTGTACAAGTCCATCGAAATTGGATACCCATAAAAGTAATATGTTACAAGTTGAACATAACAGATCTGCAGTGAAGGAGGATACGACACGATTGTTGGATCCGCTCTCTGATTACCTTGTCATGTGTGAGTGGATCCTGTGTGTTCTTTAATGAAGCGATAGAAGGTGTTTTGGCTTAGATCAGTTTGAATCCAGCAGTCATAGGAGACAGAGCTCTGGGTCTGATCTTCTATTCTGACAAAGTGTGTCAGTTCACACTGGTAAGTCTGACTGACCCAGTACATTTATAATACAAAACATTAAGTGTGCAGTTGTCTGGGTCGTCTCCTCAGGGGCTGTTGTCCATGATGATGGTCATCTTTGCACACTTTCTCAGGTACCTGGAGTTATTTTTATTTACTACGATTCACATTCCTCTCTAGAAGTTATCTGCTGTGTATCTGCATGAAAGTCATCTGACACAGAATGTACCCACCTTTATCTGCACTCCTCCATCCTCAGGTACTCTACACAAGATGTTACTTTAACTGAATACCCATTGTTCTGTTCTCATACATTTGTTCTTAATACGTATGTAATACAATGAATAAGACTTTAGCCATACAGTTTAATCAACAGTATTTAGCGTATTAATAATGAATAACTTGTAAAGAATCAAGGATCCTGGGTAGAATACTGTACACGATCCAGAGCCGAACCGCCCCCCCTGTCCCTCCGCCGTGGTCTTCAAACCAGTGTTGCCAATTTAGCGACTTTGTCGCTATTTTTAGCTACTTTCTGGACCCCCTAGCGAGAAAATGACAAAGAGCGACTTGTGAGAAGACAAAAGCGACTAGTGACAAATCTAGCGACTTTTTTGGTGATCAGAGGCTCCAAGATCGCAGAAGGGGGAAAAATAATTGCGCTGTTTTCTCTCTTTCCCCGTTCAGGTAAGAAGGTACTTCTGCGCGGGCTAAATAGCGACTTCCGATGCTGGGGAGTTGGCAACACTGCTTCAAACTGCGACATCCGCGTCCTCTGCGGAGCAGCATATTCCTTTCACTATTTTGGTCAAAAAATCACATATTGGACGGTTGAATTATCTCGGCTAACACACAGTTGTCGCTCCGAGATCGCTTATTCAGTGTTTTCTTTGTCTACGTCAGGTAAAAGTGACTCAATGTGAGCGGATCTTGTTACTGCAGTAACTCCGAATATATCGACATCATTATCTCACTTCCTTTCTTCCAAAATCATGACGGTTCCATTTACACGGCAAACAAGGAAGTGACGCTTTGTTGAATTTCTGCGCCACCTACCGGTCTGGAGTGTGGATTACAGTGTCGATGTGTTGCAAAGATTCGATTTGGATGCAAATATTCGTCATCTTTCTTGTGCCGACTGTGTTGTCAGGATTAAGCTCGGCCACGGAGCGGGAACAGACTGAGGACACATGACCTTAAGTTGCTGCCAAAAAAAAAAAGACGAAAAAGAAAGGAAACAGTCCCAAAATGTTCTGTTCTATAGCTCGTGTTTTTGTCTTACTACTGTGTTTACTACCTTTCTGTTTAGTAAACTTTTTAGAAGTATGGATATAGGATATTTTATGATATTCTATTAATTTTATTTTTATTTCTCATATTAAAATTCGCGTTCGTCTTCGTCATTCACTGATGGAATTTCTCAAATGTGTTTGTGTTTACCGTCTTCCAATCCGTTTCATGTAAGCGAATGTGACATAAGATATTGATGTTGAAATGTTTTTTCCTTCCTAGTTTTACATTTTGTTGTAGATGTTTTAATGCCGCGAAATGTTTGAAAGAGAGCGTTCCATGTCCAGAGGTCTTTGAACGCACCAGTGAACATACCGGAAAGCAAATGGAAATGTCGTAAACCCATCTATAAAACGTGTACGGGGACTAACGACGGTCTTTTCTTGGTGCCGCCCAGAGTGACGAAGATGAAGGACGATGAACACAGGTGAATTTACTCTGTGCAACAGAGACTGCCTAGTTGCTTTGGACTAGGATGAATCCTCCATGTTTTGTCATGTTTGTATCGTTTTCCAACGATACCTTCGTTGTTAGCATGTTACACAGTAGCCTGCACAAGCTCGTACCTCGTGGGCCGTATCAATACTATCCGATTTCTCATTGGAGAATAAAACCTGTAGACTTCTGTGGTTTATTAAAATGTTGAAAGAACCTATGGTCATGAACTCGGGATCGTCACCGAAAGAACAAGATCTCGGATACAAGCGGCCGAAATGAGTTTCCCCTCGTAGGGTGGTGGGGTGCTCCTTTAGAGATCGGGTGAGAAGTTCCGTCACCCGGGAGGAGTTCGGGGTAGAGCCTCTGCTTCTCCACATCAAGAGGAGCCAGCTGAGGTGGCTCCGGCATCTGTATGCCCCCTGGAGCCCTCCCTAGGGAGGTGTTCTAGACACTGGAGGAGACCCCGAGGAAGACCCAGGACACGCTGAAGTGACGCTGAAGTCACTCGGCTGGTCTGGGAACGCCTTGGGGTCCTCCTGGAGCTGGAGGAGGCGTCTGGGAGAGGCCCATGCGACCGGGCCCGGGGTAAAGCGGAAGAAGATGAATGGAACTGACCCTGTGAAACTGCCGGATCGTTTTGACGTTTTGTTCCAACAGAGCCGTGAGAAAAGAATATGATCGATTGTATAACTGCTGTTGATGGTTCGGTTGTTTATATGGTTCCTGTATTTAATTATGAGCCGTTAATGACGCTTTGTTGGTCAACCACCTGAGACTGCTGTTTAGGGAAACTACTGCTCTGGTACTCTAGTACTCTGGAGGTACTGATAGCTTTTAATTATTGTAGAGTGGGGACATTAACGTTGGTTGCAGCAGCAGAACAAAAACTACTATTGTCGCCACACGTTACTTATGGACATCGAGGTGTAAAGCACCAGCTTCAATCACATGTTTGGATGACTGACGATTTTTGTCTCATGATTTGAATTTGATTTTATTCAGGAGCCAAGGATCGCTGTGACTCCTTCTCCTGACATTCACAGCTTCTAATAGACAGCTGAGCTTTAAATCTTAAGTCGGGTTTTAGTAAATCTTCACTCTTATGGAAAATGAAATGTCACCTATGATCCTCGTCCTTCTTTTGGAGTTTAGCTGGTCTATGCTGGCATTAGCACAAGGGTCAGTACCGTGTTTCTTGTTGAGGTGCTCGGCCAACTTTGTTTCCCAGAGTATTTCATGTCTCACTGCCCTTGTTTGCGTACGGCGAGTTCTGTCTGGGACGTCTTTCCTCTTGAATCAGAATCTTTGTCTCTTTCCGTGCTGCTAGTGGTGACCCTTGACATGCTGCCCAGGCAGCACGCTTACATGGAAATGGTGACACAGATGTGCTCTGAATTTCAAACTAAAGGTTTGTCTTTAAGACAATATAGATGGGCTGTTAATATTTTTAATTAATGTAATTGGATCTTTAATCATTGTATGGACATTGCACATTACATCCCTACTCAGCTGTAGCTCACCCCCTGCTGGCTGGCTGAAGTATGTCATAGAAGTGCGCCACAGAGCTATGGGTTGTCCAGTGCAGTGGGCTTTTCAGTGCTGCTGTGGCAACAGAACCTCAGGTTTTGCTTTCACCTCTGCAGTTTTTTGCTGACGGTGTCAATGAGGCCTGACACATTTGCTACACTTTGATCTCCTGTTTGAAAGCGGTTTCATTAAAGACCCGTCTTGAAATGTAATGCAACTTGTCTTACAGGACCCGTGACCTCACTGCTGCCGGTGACTCACAGAGCAGCACATGACACATTAGGTGCGTTTCTTCACAACAGTGCTACTTAGTGGAGGAATGTGTCAGCACAGTCAGCGCTGTGGTCCTGTGCAGTGGACCGTCCAGCTCTCTCAGTGCTCAGAACAATTGATTCTCTTGCAACCCGCTGCAGTTAACACGCGGCTGCAGTGTTACTGATGAGAAGTGACAGTGATTGGGACAGGTCTAGGCATGAGGCTAAACAATGTCTTATCTTCAGCAGGTGAGCGGATGGCGCACCGGCAGCTCGACCAGCGGATGGTGCACCGGTGAGTGTGGAACTCTACTGTAAAAATTCCAAATCTTAGTAAGAATAATTGTCCTACGTGTGATTACTATTTAAAAAAAATTTCAAATAAGATCACCTGAAAAGGACTGGCTTTTCGAAAATCTTAACTTATTTCAAAGACATTTTCACAATCTGCCAGTGGACTTTTTTTTGCTCTTATTTTAAAAAAAAAACAAACTTTTACAACTTTTAACTGAAAGTTGTCTAAATGAACTCTTTCAGGTCATTTTAAGTGTAACAGTTTTATGTCTGGAATGATACAAATATTCTTGATAAGATTTGGAGTTTGTGCAGTGGGTCTCCTGATGTGCTATTGATGATGATTGGCTGAAAATGTTCAACTGCTCTGATGTGTGAGTGACAGCTGCCTCTCTGAGCATCGTGCTGCTGTGACGGGTGAACATGATGGTCGTGGACCAGTCTCACTCCTTTGCCTCCTGCAGGTTTGCTGAGCGGCGGTGAGGAGGTAGCGTCGGTGAGGAGGTAAAGTCCGTCACACTTTGGTTGAGCAGCACTGTGTGGTATCTGCAGCCTGCTGCTTCATCAGCTGTCTGTTCAAAAGCCAGTGCGAGACAAACTCAACATCTGGCATCGTTGGTCTCCTGACTGCCATGTCTGGAGTCCTGGTATGATGGTTGACACAGTTCCACGTCACTAGTCGACACAGCCTGTAAATCACCTGCTTTTCCTCTTCAGGCCCCTGGACCGACGCCTTCACTGCTACCGAGAAAGTCCTGCAGTGTCGCAGCGGAGCCCAGCCCGTCAGACGGTGAGTAGCAAGTCAGCTGAGGTCAACCTGACCGGTCCCGTCTGTGGACCTGTGTCCTTTGAAATGCCTCAAAGAGCAAATGTGCAGTTGCTTTACTCACCTGTTCGTTGTTGTGAGCTCGGTGGGATATTTCTGTACAACATGGTCACCTGACACCGTCCCTTCTGACAGTTAAGCATAAACACGTTCATGTCTCGTCCAGGAATCTGCATATGTTGGAACATGTCAACTCGTTTCAGGGAGCTGATGTGTCTGAGAACGTCTGGAAAACGTAAGTCCTCTGACATGTGCTGGTCATGTACCAAGGCCATCGGGCAGCTCCGTGCCCGATGTGCTGTGGAATTGACCATAAAGTGAAATTATCCCGGCAGGTTACCACGGCAGGTTTCTGCAGGAGCCTGCTGACACGATCTGCTGGGAACATTAATTCACTTTGTTTCAATGAGCTTCATTCACTCAGACTGGATTTCTTTACTTTTCAGAAGAAGCCGACTGATCATCGCATCAAATTCACTGAACGTTTGTACTGTGAAGTAAATAAAATGAGTAAAAACCTGTCATTGTCTGTGATCAGTCTTTCACAAAGAGCTGTCAGAACTGTTGGACTAGCGACCAGACGCTGTCTGGACCAGTCAACCTTTGAACATTAAGATTTAGAGAAACACGTGGAGAAAGAACATTTGTGGAAAAAGTGACCTGAAGAGCCAGTTTCCATGGTAAATACCCCCCCACACACACACACACGCGCGCGCTTATGTGCGTTGAACTAAAATGTAGACTGTTTCATGGGACGACATCATGGTGACGTTCTCCCATTTCCGGTGACGCCGTACTGAGGAACAAAATGGCTGCGGCGGTAGCAGAGACTTCTGGCAACGATGCGGTAGGCGAAGGGATGTTGGACCTGTTGAAACCTGCGATCCAGCAGCTGGACGTGAACGTCCACTCGGTCAGGTAGATGACCCGCAGGCAGCTCCTCACACACACCGATGGCGGCTGTTAGTCACTGGTCCGCTAGCAGAGCGTCTAGCTAACTAGCATAGCAGCTAACGTCACCACAGGAACATGTTTAGTTTATCGTATTCACAAAAGCTTTGCTAGAAAATAAGATCGTTTTCTTGCACTGTGAATGTTTTACCTAGAATTGTTTATTTGATGCGTTGACTCCGGCGCCGTAAATTGTCTTTGCAGAGAGAGTCAGGTAGAACTGAGAGAACATATCGACAACCTGACCACAGGTAATTGGTTCACACGACAAACCCAAATGTACACCCTGTCCTCCCTGTCCCCTTGTCCTCTACTGACTGTCCTGTCCTGTGCCCCCTGTCCTCCTTGTCCTCTATTCCCTGTCGTGTCCTCCCTGTCCTCTAATCACCGTCATGTCCTCCTTGTCCTCTACTCCCTTTCGTGTCCTCCCTGTCCTCTAATCACCGTCCTGTCCTCCTTGTCCTCTACTCCGTTTCGTGTCCTCCCTGTCCTCTACTCCCTGTCCTGTCCTCTCTGTCCTCTACTCCCTTTCGTCCCCATCCTGTCCTCCATTCAGCTGTTGAGTCAGCCCCAGAGTGAGAAGCGATGGGGTTGGCGTTGATGAAGATGTCAGTGGAGGTTTCATCACACAGTGCTGTCCCCTGACCCAGGGACATGTTACTGTGTTCATAGAGTGAAATGACTGCATCCTTCATGTGTTCATGATCATCTTACACTGTCAGTGTGTCAACAGTTACAGAAGAGATGTGTTCTGACAGAGCTGTGCAGGATCAACGAACATCAGAAAGTGGCACTGGACCTGGACCCGTACGTGAAAAAGCTCCTGAACGCCAGGCGCAGAGTGGTGCTGGTGAACAACATCCTGCAGAATGCTCAGGTCAGTGATGTGTGTGCCATGCTGAAGTCATTTTTCTTCCGTGGACCCTCCATCGTACCCCCACACCGTTGTGAACATTTATGCTTCTAAGTCTGTCTATCTCGTAGCTCGGTGTTGAATCTCGCCACTGTGTTTCATTTCTTTCGGGTTCTGTTTTTCTTCGTTATTTTTAAGTGAGTGGATCTTGTTACTACACTACCTACAAGATCAATACCACCATGCTCACCGTTTCAGTTAAAAATCACCTTTTAGGCCGCACCATTTCGTTTGAAAAATGGAAGGTCCAGTCTGAGAGCTGTGAAAGTCATGTGATGCAAACAGTCCAATCACAGTAGTGATGGGCAAAATGGTTCTTGTAGGTCAGGGGTGCCCAAACTGGTCGGGGAGGGCCACCTATCCTGCAGGTTTTAGATGTCATCCTGCTCCGACACACCTGATTCAAACAGGAGCTCGTTGTCAGGCCTCTGCAGAACTTCACAGAGACTGATTCAGGTGAGGTAGGAGCAGGACAGGAGGGATAGGATCGGTTTGGAGACCCCTCGTGGAGGTGAATCATTAGAATCTGTTCAGTGAAAAAAAATGTTCAGTAGCATTTTGTGACGTGCCAGACTCCCCTGGGAAATTTTGACATTTTTGAAATTTCATCACTGAATGGTGGAGGTGAACATGTTCCAAATATTTTTTAACTCATCCAGTTTGGCATTGATATGTCAGTTTGAACCGTTGTAGATCGCTCAGGACTCAGTTCAGGCCACGACTTGACGCGGACAGTATGCCGTATGCGACGCCTTGACGCGGACCCTACGTCGTTGGTGCCGTGCTGACGCGAACCCTACGCCAAAGGTGATGTACTGATGCGGACCCTTCGCCGTAGGCTATGCCTTGACACGGACCCTACACAGTAGGCGCCGCGCTGATGCGGACCCTACGGTGTAGGTTGCAGGTTCCAGGAGCTTGTCACCTTCACACAGACGACCTTTGTGCTTCCGTTGTGGTTGGGTATAAACACACACAGGCGTGGTGTGAAGTCGGATCCTCTTTGGTTCTTGTGTATTGCTGTGTAAACAACCAGATGATCAGCAGTCAAACTTCTTCTCTTTCAGGAGCGTCTGAGGCGACTCAACCATAACGTGATCAAAGAGACGGCACGAAGAAAAACCATGCTGGATGCTTCAGGAGTGTTCAGCTCCCGTTCCCCCAGTAAACCCTGATCCTATGCACACACACACACTGGGGGTTGGAGCGACACACCACTGCAGGAAATAGGAGGACGACCTTTGTCTGCTGGTGTTTGAGTGAGAATTGTGTTGGCTACCTGCTTCAGCTCCAGCAGTTGTACATCACTCATCAACCTCATTTATTGAGACACACACACTGGTCAGTCTGAAGACACGGTGGTTTGATAGGAGGTTGAAAGTGAAGTTGATCCTTTGTAACTGTTATTAACATGTTGAAGTTCTTCAAACTGCAGCAGGAATTTATCATATGGGACAAATATTTTGTTATTTTGCGTTTTGCTTTAAATGTTTTCCTGTGTACAAGTTGAAGTCATCGATGCAGATCGTTTTCATGACATCCAGCAGGAAATAAATAAGGCACTCTTAAAGTAAAGTCTGATAAATAGAGTGTGTCCCCTGGGGACATCCACTGGGGTTCTGGAGATGAAGAGGAACCAGGTTGTGACCTCTGTGATCTGCTGCTCAGAACAATAAAACCTACTCATGTTCTCATGTTCCGCTGATGTGAGACTGGAGGTTTATACCTTTCAGATGAACAGGGTGTGTGTCTGTGTGTTGGTGTTCTGAAAAACACCTTAAGTGGAAAGTGTGTTTGCAGGAAAATACATTTTTTAAAAAGCGATATGAGTGAGTTTAGGAGAGAAACATCGTTTGAGGTTCACGAAGTGAGTCTGGGATCAAGATTTCAACGGGAAACGAACACAAAGTTTGTGTGTGTGTGTGGCTGGGGGGGCGGGGGGGATCTAATCTTAGAGGCGCCACCTTAAAAAAACAGTCTCGCGGGCCTGTCAATCCAACGGACTAGACAGACCCCAGCTCGCGGCGCTGCTGTGGGAGCTGCTCTCCCATTGGTCAAGAGCCGCAGCCCCTGTGAGAGGTGAGCGCCCATTGGCTGCAGCCTGTCGCGACACTGACGCGCACGACGTCTGTCCTCTATTGTTATTGCAACGTGCGTGTGAGGAGACGGCAGGATGCACGAGGAGACGAGAGGGAAACACAGGAACGTGAAGCTCGTGAGGCTGATGAAGCTAACGCAGTAGCTGCTCAACATACGGGGATTCAGAAGTAACCGTGGACCGGAGTGTTCGGAAACCCAGGAGCAGCCGTTACCGAGCAGTGACCGGGAAGCGGGGTGGGCACCGAGACGACACCCCCGGTTTACACAGCACATAAGTACACTCGAGCTGTCGGTGTTTCCGGTCCCGTTCGTCTGTCCGGTTCGTCTGTCGCTCCGGCTCATGTGTAAGTACGACCCGTCTCTGTGCTGACGACAGTCGGTCACAGCTCGTCTGAGATCACGGTGGATGACGTAGATGTCCGTGAAATGGACACAGAACCCAGACAGTACTGTAACATCCATTGAACATGGATCTGAATGACGTAGATGTATGTAACATACTTATAACATGTATGTGAATGATGTTCATTCAACATATGTAACATATATGAATGACAAACATGTGTAACATACATCTGACATGTATGTGAGTGACATACACATATGTAACATGTATGTAACATACATGTTATATGTATGAGAGTGAAGCGGTCATGTTGCAAGTACTGTGATGTCCAGTCTTGAAGCAGCTGCTGAGAATGGGTGTAACATGAGTGACGCACATGTACATAACATACATATAACCTGTATGTAACATATCCTGGATGCGAGTGACATACATGTACGTAACATACATATAACCTGTATGTAACATAACCTGGATGCGAGTGACATACATGTACGTAACATACATATAACCTGTATGTAACATAACCTGGATGTGAGTGGCATACATGTATGTAACATACATGTAACATGTATGTAATATACGTGCAGCCTGTATGAGAGTGAAGCGGTCATGTTGCAGGTACTGTGACGTCCAGTCTTGAAGCAGCTGCTGAGAATGAACTGTATGTTAATGACTTACAAAGCAGCCGTCAACACCTGTTTTGTCTCTGAAGAACCTTTGAAATACCACATCCAATGGACGGTCCCAGGTTACGTTTTCAGTGTTAAGATTGACTGTGATAAATAACTCGCTATCAACAGTTGCTCTGGAGGGTTGGAGGGTTGGAGCGTCAGGAAGCTGCGTGCGAAGTCTATGTGAGATCGTTGTTGGAATGCGTGTGTGCCTCTGCTATTGGCTCATCAGCCTGTGCAGCTTTCATTTCAAAATCTCTCATGTCAGGTTCAACTAATAAGAACGAGTTGCATCAGTCCACTGGGAAGAAAATATGGTGATGACTGGTCACGCAGGATTATAGCTTGGTTTTCCAGCAGTTCACTGCAAATCTGGGAGTCCTTTCCATGACTTCCATTCATTCCTCTGAGCACTGGTACTACTACACACATTACTGCTCAATGGTTCTCTGCATCTTGTGTCACTCAGACTGAGCAGTGCACCTATTCATGTGTGATAAATATGTGTCCTATTAGGAGGGAAAGTGAATGATCCGATTGATGTAAGTTGTTGAGAAACCATCTGATGATCGGTTGTGATGAGTTGGTTCCTCGTATTCTTTTATCACAGATGGAGGTTTTTAGCTCGTCATATATGTCATATACGTGTGTGTGTGTGTGTGTGTGTGTGTCTGTATATATATATATATATATATATATATATATATATATATATATATATATATAGTAGACAGTAACAAGATGCCTGATGAGTGGAGTGGAGGAAGAGTGTTCTGGTCTGATTTATAAAAAGGGTGATGTACAGAGTTGTAGTAACTACAGAGGGATAAACCTGATGAGCCATACCATGAAGGTTTGGGAAAGAGTAGTTGAAGCCAGGTTGAGACAGGAAGTGGAGATTTGTGAACAGCAGTATGGTTTCATGCCTAGAAAGAGCACCACAGATGCAATATTTGCACTGATGGAGAAGTACAGAGAAGGTAGGAAGGAGCTGCATTGTGTTTTTGTAGATTTAGAGAAGGCATATGACAGGGTGCCAAGAGAGGAATTGTGGTTTTGTATGAGAAAGTCAGGAGTGGCAGAGAAGTATGTTGGCTTGGTGCAGGACATGTATGAAGGTAGTAGAACAGTGGTGAGGTGTGCTGTTGGAAGGACAGAAGACTTCAAGGTAGAGGTAGGACTGCATCAAGGATCGGCCCTGAGCCCCTTCTTGTTTGCTTTGGTTATGGATAGGTTGACAGATGAGGTCAGACAGGAGTCTCCCTGGACTATGATGTTTGCAGATGACATTGTGATCTGTAGTGAGAGTAGGCAGCAGTTGGAAGAGAACCTAGAAAGGTGGAGGTTTGCTCTAGAGAGAAGAGGAATGAAGGTCAGTCG
Organism: Aeoliscus strigatus; assembly: GCA_901007665.1. Taxonomy (NCBI): domain Eukaryota; kingdom Metazoa; phylum Chordata; class Actinopteri; order Syngnathiformes; family Centriscidae; genus Aeoliscus; species Aeoliscus strigatus. The sequence goes on from CAAKHB010003826.1 coordinate 18,096, forward strand.
TAGCAAGACACAGTATATGTGCATAAATGGAAGGGAGACCAGTGGAAAAGTGAGGTAAGGGAGACCAGTGGAAAAGTGAGGTTACAGGGAGCAGAGGTGGTGAAGGTGCAGGAGTTTAAGTACTTAGGATCAACAGTGCAGAGTAGTGGACACTGTGGAAGAGAAGTGAAGAATATGGTGCAGGCAGGGTGGAACAGCTGGAGAAAAGTGTCAGGAGTGATTTGTGATAGAAGAGTTTCAGCTAAGGTGAAGGGAAAGGTTTACAGGACTGTGGTTAGACCAGCTATGATGTATGGTTTAGAGACACTAGTGATAGGCAGAAGACAGGAGGCAGAGCTGGAGGTGGCAGAGTTAAAGATGCTGAGATTCTCTTTAGGAG
>CAAKHB010003827.1:1906-18904 GCA_901007665.1 Aeoliscus strigatus
GAGAGAGACGGAGAAGCACTTTGTCAGTGTGGAACAATAATCATCAATAATCCTGTAGTTTAAAAAGAAAAAAAGCCTCCGTTTGTTTCATGGTTGGGGAGAAGTTCTACTGCGCAGCGCACTGCATGTCAATGTTTGTAATTGCACGGGTGTTGGGGGAGGATGCATGCTCAGCAAACCCAGACAGAGAAGAGGGCGCTATGAACACGAGGACAAAAGAGCGGAGCTGCACTCGACTTTGTGTTTCTGTTCCCAGACGCGTGGAGGCTCTGCCAGGTTCGTCCGGACACAGACTCCTCCCTGACGCCCTCACGTGCCGGCGTCACAGCTGTCCCACACTGAACCTGGTCTGAGGCACAGACACGAGCGTCAGGAGATGAGGCCGACCAGAATGAAAGTCACTCACTTGTCTGTGACTGGGCTGGACCGGTTTCATCCCCCGGTGTGTGCGTGTAGAAGCCGATCAACCCTCCGGTTTTTAATTCCTTTTATATCGGTGTGAAGTTGAATGTATTCTTTGTACTTCCGGAGGATGTCACTATTTACTTTACAAAAGTAAAAGTGCCCTGCTTTTTCTATCACCACATGTTTTTATGACATGTACCGCTGCATCGTCAGTACTCAGCACACGTATCGATCCCAAACGAGTGCAGCAGAAGTCTTAACTACCATCAGTCAGCCAGTGCTGCTCCCAACATGTTTCCAGTGCCTGTCACACTCTGCACTTATGTTGTAGGATCTATTTGTCATATGTCCCACTGTGTGCAAAGTGAATGGCTTCGGGGGTCCGTGTCTTTCCTTCATTGTATGAGATAATAAAGACAATTTGAAAGCTGAACATGACGTGTGTGTTTCAGATGACTCATTAGACTCATTCCCTGTCTGTGGCAGAAGAAAACTTGGTAAGTTATTTAATTACCATCTAGATCCAGGTATCTGTTGAAGGATTCTTTCTTATTGTGAGATATTCAGCATCTGTGTCTAGAACTCCACAATAATATCAGATTGTTGGTTAAAAACATACAGGATACATTCTCTACAGGTTCTCTGATACATTCTGGATACTATGATCCACAACGGGAAGTATTATGGTGCTTGTGGATTTTCTGGCACTGGATGTGAACAAATTGAAGACAAAGACATGAACTAACACCAGATTGTAGCAGAGAGTGTGTTGAATCAGTGTGTGAACAGATTTGAAAAACAACATCAGCAAAATAATGAATATTGTCAATAACTGTTGAACTACAAATGATATCAGTGTATTTTCAAATGGTCAGGGGATGTTTTCTGGTCAGTGAGTCTACTGATGTACATTAAATACGACTAGGTACATTCATATTTGATGTAAATCGAAATTGTCTTTGTTTTACACAGTCTATGAAACACAGATGACCAGGCTGAATTATACTCATCACGAGGTGAAATATGCCAGTAGAATTCAGTCAGTCTGCTGTTAAAAACAGGAAAAGAGTTTCTGAGAGCTTCAGGAGCCACGTGAGTACAGATATGAAACGTCTGCAGAAACTAGAGTTCAAGGCATGGAAAGGTCCTGTCACTGGCGTCCATCTGTCACCGTGTGCATGTTCCAGCTCTCTCACACACACACACACACACACACACACACAGGTGAACGGATGAGAGTCATTCGACACAGAAGTGGTTGCGCGAGCCCCAAAGACGTCACCAGTCTCCGCCTCAAATTATAACAACCAATTGTTCCTTGTTTTTTTTTTTTCCTCTCCTTTCGCCCCCAAAATCAGAGAGAGGGTGTTTGGGGGCGGCTCCAGACTCACAGGACGCAGCTGGCGCACACACACACACACACACACACACACACACACTCTGTAGTTGATGTGTGAAGTGAATTGTTGGAATCAGACGCGTGTCAGTGTGGGAGGAATCGGAGGAATGGACCGCAGCTGCTCCTGGATCGGCTGGGCGCTGTGTCTGTGCGCATCTTTGGCTGCGGGCGCGCAGGAACCCCCGAACCCGAAGGAGGACGAGATGCTCCCGGACCCGACCCGAACCGGAGTCGAACCCGCGGCTGAGCTGCTCAGGTGCAACAAGGTAACAGTCAACGATCAGTGCATCTGTCCACCTGCGTTTTGTGGAAGGTACGACCGCGTGACACGTCACCGGCGGGGGAGTGTTTGTCCCTTAGGATGTAAAATAAATCCGTTCGACTGATCCACTAACCCTCGTGGGATGTTCATATGTTGGTTACATAGCCGGTGTTCAGGGTTACTGGGCTTTTAGTTACTACAGATAATTAAATGAGACATGACTTATGTCAGAATACGTGTTGACTCACTGCCAACGACCACCAACACAGATTTGACATTGACATTCATGAAGAAATAGTACTCAGTGGTACTGGATTTTTTCTGGACGACACCAGGGACGTGTTGGCCATGAACACCAACTTTGCGAAACCAAGGTAAATTCCAAGGTGTGTGTGTGAACCATTTGGAGTGACAGATAATAGTCTGAACCCCAAGAATCTCAGCTTTCTAACCTGAACAACCTGTGCAGGTACAATGAAAGGGGGGCGGAGTAAAACACCAGCTTAGTCATGAAAGCAGGAAGTGGTTGATAGTGGACCTGGACGTCAGGTCAAAACCAGACCCTGTTCTAGTTGTTTTTTCTTTTAGTAAACATTGTAAACGGGTCCCACCGACCCAAACACCACAAACATCTTTGTAAACAGACAAGCTGTTGTGTGGTTGTGCTGCAGGCAGCCTGGCGCGTACCTGCTCAGTATCTGATCGTACTGCACCAGGGGACACATGACTCCCACGTGCACAGGACCATCAGCAGGATGAGAGGCCAAGCAGCCAGGAGGGGCTACCTGCTGGACGTCCTCCACACCTTCTCTGGAGCTCTGCACGGCTTCCTGGTCAAGATGGGCAGGGACGCTCTTCACCTGGTAACCATGGTCACCACCAGGCTGATTTGACTCCTTGGTCACCTGAGTGGGACACCCACCTGTAAAGTTCGGAGCCGTAAATACTGTGGATGATGCTCAGATGTGCAAAGTTGAAACATTCATCCTCATCATAAAACAGAAACTACAACTGATACACAAACTAGTACGGACTGCACAGGAAAGAGAAACAGGAGGAGGAAGTCGGAGTAAACGCATTCACGTTTGCATTTCTGTGTGTGCGTGTGTGTGTGTGTGTCTCATACTCACCTATTGTCCCGTCAGGCACTGAAGCTCCCCCATGTCCACTACATAGAGGAGGACTCATCCATCTTTGCTCAGAGCGCCCCCTGGAACCTCCAGAAGTTAATGCAGCCTTTTCGTGGCACCTCTGAAAACGGAACGTACAGGCCGCCCAGTGAGTACACACACACACACACACACACAAACATGCACACACGCACGCACTTTGCAATCTTTCTTTGCCCTGCAGATGACGGAGGGATGGCACAGGTGTATCTGATGGATGGCGGCGTTCACAGTTCTCACCGAGAGGCTGAAGGACGAGTGCTGATCACCGACTTCAATAATGTTCCTGAGGAAGATGGATTCACAGTGCATAGAAAGGTTACTTACACACACTCACGTACACTCTACACCTGATACAGTGTTATATGTGAGTCAATAAGAAAACATTCACATCATTGCTGGAGGAAATTTCCCCTTAAACACAAAGTGACAACCTGGAGCTGCCGCGTTGTGTTGATGTTTCCCACTTTTGTGCGACTCTCTTCCTCTCTTGCTGGAGGCGAGTCAGTGCGACAGCCACGGCACACACGTGGCGGGCGTGGTCAACGGTTTGGACTCAGGTGTTGCTCCAGGTGCTGTCGTGAACTCGGTGCGTGTGCTCAACTGTCAGGGGAAGGGGACAGTGTCCGGAGCTCTGGCCGGTAGGACGCCGTCAGTCACAGTTCACCTCCACAAACTGATCATCATTCCTGGACTCTCACCCCCCCGTAGGCCTGGAGTACATCCGAACAAACGTACGGACCCGTCCGCCGGGGGCAGTCGTCGTTTTGCTGCCGTTCATCGGCGGCTTCAGCCGAGCGTTGAACGCGGCCTGTCGGGACCTGGTGACCAGCGGGGTCGTGGTGATCGCAGCGGCAGGGAACTACAGAGATGATGCCTGCCTCTACTCGCCGGCGTCAGAGCCAGAGGTCAGGTCACGCCTCACCTGAGGAACCCTCGCAGATGTTGGTCAGCATCGCCTCTTCACCCCTGCAGGTCATCGCGGTGGGAGCAGTGAACCTATCGGACCGGCTCATGTCACAGGGCGCAGGCGGCACCAACTTTGGCCGATGTGTCGATCTGTTTGCGCCGGGTGACGACATCGTCAGCGCGAGTAGCGACTGCAGCACCTGTTTTACCTCGCGCAGCGGAACCTCGCAGGCGGCTGCACACGCTGCTGGTATGCTACAAATAAGTCTGCACACCAAAATGTGATGTATTCACATTTGTTGTTGCTAGTAACTATTTTACATCAATTTTATAGGTTTGTATATACTAATTGTAAATTGTGATGTTGGGCTATAGAATTCAAGTTGAACTGAATTGAATTGATAACGTACGACCGGTGTGACAGGTCACGTGACCAGTAGTTGGAGATCTGTAAACATGACGTCTCTGTTTACATTCGTTCATATTAGCATCTGATTAAGAGACTTTATGACTCGAAACGTCCTGCTTTGAAGAAGTCACTCTACGTTGGAGCTTCTTGGTGTGCGCACTCTACATACTTTTTACATATTTATATTGTAAATGTATTTATACATACTTATTCTTTGAGACGTCTGTCTGACGTCTATCTGTAGCTGCGGTGAAGGTAAGTTCATTCATGAAGCATGTTTGGTTTCCACACGTGCAGGTGTAGCCGCAGTGATCCTGTCGTCCAATCAGAACACATCACCGGTGCAGCTCCTGCATTTGATGCTGCACTATTCCATCAGCAACACCATCAACTTCCAGTCTGTGCCTGAACCGCATCACCTCACCACTCCCAACCTGGTGGCAGCCATGCCCCCGGCCGGCAGCACAAGTTAGTGACTCAAAGCACCAAATGGGGTCAGGTAGTCAGAGTGACGCTGCGACGGTATTTGGATGTGCAGGCGCCGAGCTGCTGTGCCGGTCAGTGTGGTCAGAGAGGTCAGGGGTCACAGACACCCATACAGCCGTCAGTCGCTGTCGCCAGCGGGAGGAGATGATGGGCTGCGCAAGCTATTCACCTGATGGAGCGAGCAAAGGAGAAACAATTACTGTGAGTGTAGTTCCCTGGAAACTTTTTACTGAAATTTTAAACTTGAAAACTGCTTGTTGAGATCTGTCAGAGCAGACCCACACCCAAACCCACCCAAACCATTCTGACCCGTCACTCCTCTATCCTAGCAGAGGTCTTGTCAAAAAAAAAACAAAAAACAAAACAGATTTCCTTTCAGAGCCTCTCATCGAACGCCTGATTTGTTTCCAGCCTGACACGGAACAGAACATCCCTCCTCCAGCAAGAAACCAAGAAGAAAAGTGTAGTCTAGTTCACAAACACTCATGACCTCTGTTGCTAGGTGACCAGTGGACAGATGGAATGTGTTGCCCACAGTGGTGCAGGGGGTCAAGGTGTGTACGCTGTGGCTCGCTGCTGTGTGATGGCAGGTCTGCGGTGTCGGGTCCACGCTCGTCCCGATGAGTGCGACGGCCGGAAGCACCATCTGTCCGGTAAAGTCTCCCACACGACGTCACACCACTGACCCAAAGGACAATGACATGCCCATGTTTTTGTCTCTAGGATGTACGTCCCTGTCCACTGGCGAGAAGAAGGGGTGCATGGTGAAGGAGGGGGTGACGTCACGCGCAGTGTGCTGCCGTGGTCCAGATCTGGAGTGCAAACTGATGGAAGACATATGGGATGATAAAAAACAGGTTCATGATTTTACACAAAATCGTCAGTCATGTGATCTCTGCCTAACGCCGTCCTCTTGCAGGTTTCCTGTCCTCCTGGCTGGATCCTGACCGACTGCAGGGCCGTCTCCCGGGGCTCGGCGGCCCCGGGGTTCGTTGTTAGCAGCAGGAGCTGCAGAGTTCACAGCGCCACTGGAGCTGACGGGGCAGCTGGCATCGCTGTCTGCTGTCGCATCAGACCACCAGGGACCCCCCCACAGACTTTTCCACCCTGACTCCATCTCACAGCACCGCAGAAAAACAAAAAAGCTTCTCCTCCTCAGTTCAGTTCAGTCATCTTAGCTCGGAATAATCTGTTAATGCTTGCGTGTGTGTAACTGTTCCGTACAGCTGTTTGCATCCAGTCAAAGAGATCTTATTTAAAATGTAGCCTGATCTTGTACCGTATTTCAAGTTACTTTCAATCCATTTGCAATTTTGCTTGTAAAACGTAACCAACTATTTTTGTACACGTATTTTTTTTTTGTAGATGTATTGTTTTTTTTTTACAAAACAATAAAAACGCTGCCATAAACCACACTGTTCTGATGCTCTTTGAATTGAAGGGACTTCGGAAGTTCTTGTTGATTTATATTCATCAATCAATCACTGAGGTTCAGTGAATTCAAGTGCACACTAGGGTATTAATGAGTCAAATGGAAGGTGGTGGAAAACACAGAAACAGCCCGTACATTTTCCATGACTGTGGCTGATGAGTCAGGGGTGGATCAGTCAGACGGCGCCGCAGGTAATCAGCCTGATTACCGGCTTCAGAAAGACGACTAATTTGCATTTAGTTCGAAGGGTCTTGTAAACAAGGTTAATAGTGAAAGTGTTGTTTTAATGATTAAAAATCATGTTTGTCCTGAACACTGAGATGCATTCAAGAGACACAGAATAACACAGAGGACGCCCACGGGACATGTGAACACCTCTGACTGAGCCCAGTGGATGTCGTGGACCCTCCATCAGAAACATCTTACTTGGTGAGCTGATTTTTTTTGGTTTGTTTTTAGGTTGGTTCATGACAGGAAATCAGGCAAAACCAACAAATTGTGCATTCCAGTTTATTTTATATCAAATTTCCCCATAATCAAACTCTGATGTACAAATTAAAACTGAGTTTTAACATGCATGACAGAATCCTGTGATGGCAGAGGTGAATCGTTCAAAAATTTCATGACAATAAAAACCCGTATAGATGACAAACCCAACCCACGCGCTTACCCGCCCCTCCCTGCATCCCCGGATTAAAACCTAAGACTGCTTCTTGTCTCCTTATGACAGTAGCTGTGGTGGGGGGGGGCAATCTGAGGATGCCGCTCGTGTCACCATGGCCGTTTGTCACTTGGCACAGACTGCATGCAGCTCCGTCAGATGGCATGTGACCTGCCGCAGGGAGGGGGTGTGTCTTTGTGACAGGAAGTACTATGGACCAAATTACACAGCAAAACACACAGAGGGGGGGGCTGGTGTTTTGTTTTTGTTTTTTTCCTCTCTCCAGAAAAGACAAACCTCACCACCACTTACTGCAACAAATGCAAATGTGTCAGAGCACAACATGACATTCACAGGTAGTAAGACGGGAGGGGGTGTGTGTGTGTGAGGGGGGGTGGGCTAAAACGGAGTCTTCCCTCTCCTCGGACTGCAGCGAGAATGCAAAGGTGACATGACGGCTCCGACATGATTGCTTCGTAGGTCCTCAGACTGTAAACATTGACCTGGTAAAGCTGCTCGCTAACCTGCTAAGCTAGTTTAGGCTCATGTCGTCTACATCTGAGGGAGAGTGAGAGTGAGGCTTCCTGACAACACATCAGTATCGACTACGTGTCACTGCTGGAGCGCGGCGGGAAAGAAGCAGCATTTGACCTTCAACAAAGTCCTGTTTCGGTAGGGCACGCCCCCTCCCCTCCAACACACACACACACACACACAAGGAATCACAGACCAACAGTTACATTCCTACAATCCTTTGTCACAACACACAGAGGACATCCCCCTGTGATGTTTTACATCAAGCGAGGATGAAGAAGCCCCGCTGCACTTTGACAGAGACGATTTGAGCACACAGGACACCGGTGTGGGCCCACAGTCCCAACGGATGGAGCCGACCGAACACATCTCCTCGGAGACGGGGGAGGAATCGGGAGGGTAAGGCACTTTGAGTGTCCCGATAGTTGGGCTGTGGACAACGGGCGTCGATCTCGAGTGAAAACTCTGGCTACATTTGGGTTCAATCCCCTGTGTGTTTCCAAAGGTAACAAAAAGCATCAAAATGAAGTCGACCTGATGAAGCAGAGGTAACAGTGAGGTGAGGACCTGTTCTTTGTGTTTGTGAGTAAAGTGAGAGCAGTGACACATGTTTGCACGCCTTTTTCTTTTCTTTTCTTTTCCTTTTTCGGCACGTTCTACCAAAGTGTGGCATCTGACGTGTGTGTGTGTGTGTCCAACCTTGGCACCTAAAACTAACACATGAGCTCCCCCTCAGGCGGCACTGACGGCCCACCGCCACTGATCCGAGCGCTTTCCAGATCAGCTTTTCTTGCATAAGGCTTGTATCCCTCGACATCCTCTCCGAAAGTCAATCATACAAAGTCGAAGACGGTGGCAAAGAATATAAAACACAGCGATGAAACGAGTAAAATCCAGCGCGCGGCTGCCTGTCAGCGAGAAGACGACGGGTGTGGCGGCGGAGAAGAAGGGGAAAGCGCTGACGGTGGCACTGCTTGTTTCAGATGTGCTGAGAGTCTGGGTTCTGTGCTGATTCTAGGGCAGAGCCTGCCCGTCCTACTGCACCCCCGTGGCTACACTGGGCTCACCAGGGTCAAAGGTTAAATCCCAGGCAGAGTGGCTTAATATCAGGGCTTCCATGTGTCTGCATAAGTGGCACTGAAAATAGTGTTAAAAGAGTCTAAGAGGCTCTAGAGGAACCGACAGTGCTGCAGTGGGCCGGAATATAAAGTGCATACTTGACCCCGCCCCTCCCAAGTGCTCACATGTGGAGGTGTTCCTGTACAGGTGTACAAGTGTCGGTACGTCTAGTTCCTCTAGAGCAGCTAATGTGACCTCTTGCATGGCTGTGGAGAAGAGCACAGGAGACTTTAAAACATTATCTTACATCGGAAATCACACCCATGGAACAAATCTTTACAATATGAATATGTAGATACATTGGCAAACATGAGCAGAAAATTGTTAAAACACAACCCAAACCCATCCTCCACCTCGCTGTCATTCTGAGTGAATGAAAGAATAAAAGGATAAACTGAAGTCATCCGTGATTGCGGAAGGGTTTCGCACTTCCCCCATGATCTGCTGCCCTTAATGATAATGTACCTCCATCATCGCCTTGGCTGTTCTGAAAGGAAGTAATTCATGATTTATTCATAGCTCCTCCGTTGCCGTAGCGACCACAAGAATAAGTGTTCTGATTGGCTTGTTGTGGAGTCCAAAATGTCCTGACCAATCAGAGGCAAGGTACAGCCCTTAGGACCGGCTGCCCGGAGCTCTGCTGCCTCTCCGTCAGAGGGAACCTGCTGGCTGGAGAAGCTAGGGATCCACATCCTCCAGATCGCTCTTCGAATCGCCGAGCATCATGGGAGACTCGGACCCCTGCAGGAGAGAGAAAGGTTAGAGGGAAGGTTACAAAGACAAGAAAGAAAGTAGAGAGTCGAAAAAGGAACAAACGGGGAAGAAGCTGTGAGCTCGACAGTCACAGTGGGAACAACTCCCAACAACATTCTCATTTTCTGCACTTGTGATGTCAGCGCCAGAACCAATCCCACCATCTTGTGTCGTGTGGGCACGCTGACAGGAACGGCAGGAGTCAGAAAAGATTACAATGTCCCTGAATGTGCCTGTAATAACAGCCGTGGGAGGTAACAACGCCTTTGTGGCGCGCTGACAGGAGCCTGTGAGCTGTTCCATTTTTGCTCTCTTCTTCTCCATGAGCCAGCTGCGACTGGGGTAGGGGTGGGGGTGAGGGGGGTTACCTGTCGGAGGCTGCGGTCAGCGTTCTCGTTCGCCGGGCTGCCATCAGAGCCGTTGCTGCTGCCAGACTGCTCCTTCTCATTTAACAGCGCGGTGGCATAGGCCAGGGTGTCCTGTTTGACACGGTGGACCAGTGGGCATCAGGGCCAACGGCAGTTGCACGTTACATCAGTCTGTGTGTGTGTGTGTGTACCTGTGCAGAGATGGTGCGCTGGAAGGTTTTATTAGTGGATGTCTCATTGGACACGTTGCTCTGAGGAGTCCAGTAATGCTCGGTCATCTGAGGGGAGACAAATAGAAAAAGACACTCAAGGAAGGAAGAGAAGAGCACGAGTCGTTGCTCCCTGATGCAGCGGTGCGGAGCAGCTTGCCTTTTTCTGCAGCCACTGTACCGCCCAGCTCCAGTGACCGGACAAGTCCTTGAAGTAATCCTTGGCAGGAGGACACCTGGAGGGAAAACGTTGGGAATTATAGGTCACTGTTTTATAAACGTGTGATTGAGTCCTGGCATTAACTGACACAGAATGACAATGAACACAGGGGAACTCCGCTGTGTTCTATTATTCATGTGCTGCAGGTTCCAGCAGGTTCCAGCATGTTCTGATCTGATGACTTTCTACACGGTTCCACCACAGCTCGACTCTACCTGGACATTTATCCACTTCCTACTAAAGTAATCTAATTTCTAAAGTAACTAAAGTTACTAAAATAATCATACTTACTTAACCAAAGTAACTAATAACTACTTCAGTTAGTTACTTTTGTTTTGTAGTTTCAGTACTACAGTACTTAGTTACCTTTTAGTTATGTTAGTAGCTTTTGATTTACTAAAGTAATTTAACATTAGTGAAGTAATGTCTGTGACAAACTCCTCCATGTTCTACATTGTTCATGTGTTTGTGTCTCATATAAAACACCTTCACCGTCACGTCATCTTCAACAGTAGAGACCTGGACGGAACAGGAACAGGAACTGACGCACAGTTCTGTATGTCACTAAATAACTACGTGATCAGTCGACGTGATCTCAAAAACGTCAGCGAGAGAACAGTGAAGTTGGGATGCAGCTCTCCTCCCTCAGTTTGTTATTCTCGTCCAGGCAGGAGACAGTTAAATCAGCCGGAGCTTGACATGCACCTCTGATACATATGTACGGAGCCTTGCTGCTGACTCAGATCCAATGGAATCATCAAGTACCAAAACAGGAACACCCTCACACTCCTCATACTCACTTCTGGGCTAATGTGACCAGGAACTTCACACATTGGTAACAGCGTCTGCTGTCCACGTTGTTGCTCTGATGCATCAAAGCTGCGAGGAGAAAAAAGCTCAGTGAATCCTTTGGAAAAGGAAGCAGACAAATGGGTGCGGGATGATCTGAGTGAGACTCACCTAACAGACCTTTCTCCGACTCAAAGGCATATTTGAGTCTCTGGGATTGCAGAGGGTCTTCCACCACCTGAGGTACAAGGAGTTAACAACTCTGCTCATAATAATGATCAGACAGTTGTGAAGTGATCAGCGAGTCCATTGATGACTCACCAGTAGCTCCTGCAGCATCAGAAAAACGTTCTTCAGTTCATGAGGCGGAGCCGTTTCCAGCTGGGTCTACAGGATACACAAGACTTCAAATGAAGAAAACGGATCCCGATAAAACGTGAACGGGAAACTTGTCTTTGACGTCACCTTGAGTAGCTGCAGCACACCCAGCGAGAAGGGCTCGTTACAGTACGAACAGTAAGTCACCATTTCGATGAGGAAGGTCAAAGGGCCCGAGAGCTCACGCGTGGCGAGCATCACCTGGTAGACAGACATGGATTGATATCTTTACACCGATCATGTAAACGACAACATAAACTGGACAAATAATAACAGGAATAATTAAAAAAAAACATAGTAAACAGCAGAAGAAGAAAACAAACAGGAACTTATCTTATCTAACCCCTAAACGTTCTTACTGAAATCATAACACAAAATACACTTTTTTTTTTACATTCAACATACCTCCTTTACAATACTCATGTTTTTGATTCGTTATGGAACCATTTTAATTGTTACAGAAATGTCAGTGGGTGTAAAAAGCTGTAAGTTACCTCTAAGAGGTAAGGCTGCCCTTCTGGAGTGAACACCGAGGCCAGGATGTCTGCGTGGAGGGGCAGGAGGGGGGCCGAGGTCGGGACGCTACTCACACACAGCTTAAACCCCTCTGGAGCTGCAGCCGACAGGGAACCCACAAATCAGTCTGACCGGAATGAATGGATTTATTCAGGCAGGAGGAAGTTGTCTCACCATGGGTCCGCTGTGGGCCCAGGTCAGCGTGCAGAGTGACGAGCGCCAGCGTGTTGTGGAGATGCAGAAACTCTCGAGCCTGAGCTGGACTCCACCGGCGGTTCTGTGGGGACACGAGGCGTAGCAGAGATCCAGTTTTCACACGAGTGCCAGAATCAAAATATATTAAGACAAGATGCCGCCGTTCAAAACTGCATTTTATTTGACGAGTATCAACGGTGCAGCTCTACCTGGTTGTTTTGCCTGTTGGGCCCCAAGAGGAAAATGAGCATCCGGCGATAAGCTGAGTGTTTCAACAACAGCTGACAGGGACCACAGCCCTGAGAGAGACAAGGGAGGGGTTCGAACGCCATCAGACATTTGATTTCACAAATCACCTGCAAGACTAGAGCCTGATTTGATTACCCTCTGAGCGAAGTTACTGAAGAGGCTGAAGTACTGCGCGCAGTTCTTCACGTTCTCAGGAACGTCTTTGTCCAGTAACGACAGCAGGGCGTCGGTCAGGCCGTCCAGCCCCGGGTCTCCGAAGTGAAGAGCGCTCTCCAGGGTCTTCTCCAGGATGGACGCGACAACCACCCTCACTTCTCTCATGCTGCACTCCAGCAGACACACCCTGAGGAGACGGATACGGTCAACACACGGAACGCCCTCCAAACCAGTGCTTTCCTACTCTGACCGGAGAAATACTGAGATTAGACTTTAAGATGGCAGCGTACAGCATCAGCTGTCAGTATAAACTGACTTTTTGGTCCACTTGAATGACTCATGCACACAGAACTGCTTGATGTTCTGGTGCAGTTGTTGGGATGAAAGTGGAACACATTCGGAAATACGGCACACCGTGTTGCTCTACAGTGAGCCCGATCACATGACCCTGTGAGGCAACACAAGCTCCAAGATCGTGACATCAGTGCAGAATTTAGCACTTTTTTTTTGTTGGCTTGTCCCAATGGCGTTCACAGCTCCATTGTTTGTAGCTTATCGCTTGGACAGGAAACACATGTTGTGGTCTTGGCCTTGAGACGCACATAGTTAGTGTGTGAGGGGGGTGTTTGAAACAGTCCCACTGCTGGAAGAGATGAACGTAATGATGCGTAATGGAATTAAAGTGTGACATTGAGAGCCGTTTGAGAGTTTTAGTATGAAGGTCCATGGACGAGAGAGTGTGTGTCTGTGTGTGTGTGGCAGCAGCAGCAGAACAACAGAGACATGATCTGACCTTGGCCAGAGTTGAACTCACATTGATTAGAATGAGACAACACTGGCAACTGCCAAAGAAGGTCGTATCATATGTCAGTGGGACAGACACAAAATGCTGCAGTGATTAGACCCAGGCCAAGAACACAAAAACACCCAAAGGGCTGGAGGGATAATATACATATACAATATACAAGTATACAATTACTCTGTATTAGTCAGGTGACCCCTCCAGCAGCTCCATATCAAATACTGACCTGGTGATCTCTCTCCCCTCTGGTCCAACCAGATACTGCACCATCCACTGACAAGCCTCACTGCTTTTGGACAGTAACACCTCAACGGTGGCCATCCACTCCTCTGTGTCCACTCTGCAGAGGGACAATGCATCAAATTCAGTGTGTCTATGTGAGTGTATGAGCGAAAGTGAAGCGATCAACAGCCCACAGGTATAATGTTTCTTTCCAGGATTGATGATGACGTTGCTGGATGTGAATTGGTTTGCTCATACCGAAGTTTCTTCTTGGTGTGCAGGTAGGTGTGGAAGAGGAAATGAACAGCCAGCTGGAGACTCTCTTTGGCCATGGGCTGGTAGTCTGGGTGCTTCAGCTTAGTCTGAGACACACACACACACACGCTGGTTTGAAAGGTCACGCTGGTCAAATCAACACAAAACTAATGGCTGACTGCATCCGGCGGGAAATGCTTTATACTTTCACTACAGTTTGGAAGTCCTGCTGTAACACTGTCCATGGTCCTTCTGAGTTAGTTAAACACAATGTCTGAGTGATCGTCATAAGAGGACATACTGCGTTGACGGAAGCCAGGGACAGGGTGAAGTTGAAGTAGTCACTGTTGTAGACGTCTCTGTTCCGCATGAACTTGAGATTCTCGTCTCTCACCATCTGTGTGAAGGATGGAGGCCCAGGTCAGACCGTCCCAGTGTCACGAAACGTCTGGTGTTACCCAGTGAGGACACTTCACCTGATAGATGCTGGCGGGCATCTTCTCCACAAACAGGCCCTTCTTCTCTCCTTTGCGGACCAGGCGGGCCAGGAGGGTGAGGCGGTCGTTGTTGGCTCTGGGGGGGCGGGGAGAGGACTGAGGCGAAACATCTGGGGAGGAGGGGGCGGACCTGGACAATACAGAGACAGTCTTTAAAACTTCCTTTAAACAGTGCAGCCTGCTTCTGTGTAAACAAAGAACTTCTCATGTAAATACGACGCTGAATAAGACGCTGCAAAGGGCACTAATCAAAGATCGTTATTTTAGATGAATAAAGTAGAATAAAATAAAATAAAAAACAAATAAACGAAAAATAAAAATGAAATAACTGTTGTTGAGTTCACTCACAGTGTGAGGTCCTCGGCTTCCTGCCTCATGATGCTGACTCGGCTTTTTTTGGGCAGGACAGGTGAGTTTTGCTCACTGATCTTCTGATAGAACAACATGTAGGCGTTCCAGTATCTCCTCCGCACATCAGGGTATGGGTTGGCTGAACACACACACACACGCACACACACACACACACACACACACACGTAAGCACAAGTTGAAACCTGAAACTTCCATCACACAAACAGTGAGAGTTCATCAAAGAAGAAGACGTGTTTAAGTGTCATTTACATCCATTTCAAAGCTGAAGTCGTTCACCACATCCAACACAAATAATGGGTCAAAGGTGTGACTGTTGTTACCCAGATGTGAGGCTCTAACTTACACTGGTCATAAACTTTGGGGCGGTACTCTCCTCCGAAGCACTCGTACTCCAGCGTCTCGTCATTCATGTCAAACTCCTCCACCACGTTGTCGTTAAACTTGTACCAACGTCCACGGGCACTGCCACTAAAGAGGAGGAGGGGGAGCAAAGGGTCAAACAAACATGTTAAAAACCATGAACAGAGAGTCTGATGAAGTATACGCCAAGCTCTGGTGATGCCTCTTACCGTCTGTCCTTTATAAAGGAGTAGTAGTGTCCAGCGTGCGCCTGGCCACTGTGTACGACAACGCCCACAAGTTCGTAGTTCTCAGAAATGGTAACTTTCTTCCTGGGTGACCCTGAAGTCCCGTCGCCTCGCCCCTCGCCTCCCTCTACGCTGCAGTCTTGACGAGCCATTCCAGAGACCGTGTATGGCTCCATGTTCAACACCCATGGGAACTGAGCACAACATGCACATGTAACATGAATATGTTATTAGCCCATGATTCAGGGCGGAGCCACGATCAGAACGTCTCGTCTAATACACAATGCACAGAGATGCTGTATGTGTGAGTGAGTTCCCATATACGCCCTACCCTGATCTGTTCGTCATATTTGATGGACCGCCCACTTTCCCAGTCGAAGCCGAAGCGCATGAGGTGGATACAAAGAACGCTGGGCAGGGATTTGATGCACGTCCTCTTCACTGTGGTCCTCTGTGGGGACAAAGAATTGAAGTACGGGACAACTGAACATCAGCATGTGACACAGAAGCTCCTTACAGACCTTTTCCTTGCATTTCTCACAGTAGTAGGCGTTGCTGCCCTCCAGCACCTCGCCCCTCACAAACTGGTCTAAGGAGATCTCCAGACTTTGACAAGATGTAACTCCAAGGTTCAGTGCCATGAAGGTTTCCTCACGCTCATACCTGGACAGTAAAAGGGTCAGCATTAGCAGCAATGGAGGTTTTTGAAAAATGATCACCATTATCGATCAGACTCACCGGTGGGGACAGTCTTTGCAGATCTTCTGGTCGGAGAAGATTCCCTGAAATGTGTTTTTGAAGATCTGCTCCCGACCCATTTTCTGCAGCAGAGGAGTTTCATCATTAATCATAACAGGTTTTGTACATCCAGTGTCACAGCATGTTTCCATCTGCCTACAAGTGTGTGTATGTGTGGTACCTTGAGATGTTCATCAAGCTGGTCCACCAGGCTGGTGAAGAATTCATAAGCATCTTGTTGCTCTCTTACATACAACTCCTTGTTCCACATCTTGAAGATCTTGACAGAAAAAAAAACGAAGGATTAATAGGAAGTGATAAACTAGAAACTGTGATACACCATGGCGACAAAAGCGGGTGACACCCGTGAGTTCTACTAAACCTTACTGACTTATTAGGAAACGATTCTGACTGTAAGTTCAACTCTGATACTTTGCTTAGACATATTCCACTTGGTTCATTCATCTTTCTGAACTAATCTAATACCTTCCAGAAGTTCTCCGGTATGTAGTACTGCAGTTTGCTCTCCATCAGGTGCCCAAACAACGACTGAACCTGGTAGAAGACGCTCTCCTCTGGCTGGTCTGTGTCATCCTCGATGGACAGAAATGCCTGGAAACCGATGAAAGACATGCCTGTGATGATGGATGACTCCGTGTGACAAAACAACACAAGGAACACGTGTACCTCTGGTAGACCCGGCTGCATGTAAAGCTGCTGGAAAACAGCGTTCATGTAACACGTGGCTCCACCGTTCTTCAATCCAACAAAACCAGAGACGGACCGGCTCTCTACTGGGGGCAGATACTGCACACACACACACACACAACACACTGTCAGTTTCACAGCTACAAACATCCACATAGGTCAAATATTCTGGTCTTACATCGAACTCCTTGCAGATGGA
>CAAKHB010003834.1:4525-28451 GCA_901007665.1 Aeoliscus strigatus
CTTAAAATGAAAATAAATGACCCTTCCCATAGCCACACACACACACACACACACACACACACACACACACACACACACACACACACACACGCACACACACACACACACACACACCAAATCTTATTATATTCTTCAGCCAGGGAGGGGTAAGTGAAGTAACAACTGAGGATTGTCCAGGAAGAGATTGCAGTGTGTAAAATCTTCCTGTGCTCTTGTGTGTGTGTGTGTGTGTGTGTGTGTGTGTGTGTGTGTGTGTGTGTATGTTTTGGGGGTGGTGGTGGTGGGGGGTATCTCCTACCATATGTCCATCTGCTACTGTGTTTGCACAGGTGGGTCACTCCCCAAGGACTTTCCCATTATCTGAATTTCTTCTCAGCTGGTGACATGTTATAACAAAGGACAGCCCACTGCCACCTCATTCTGTGTCCCACACACACATCCAGAGGACAAAAAGAGACACAAATGTGGACGGTGGCCATGTTTTTATTCTGCCTGAATCTGTGTTTTAATGTGATGCTGAAACGGACTGAGTCCTGCTCCATCACCTACGACAGACAGCAGAGGTCTGACTGAAGAATCAATACATCCGTGGCCACAAATTAACCGTTAACCTACAATGAAATGGTGCACTGAGCCCGATAGCTTGCAGTGCAGATACATATGCCTTCAATATATCCCTAGGATTTATTGAAACACTGGGTGGAGGGATTCTTCATCAGCCTGTCGACTGTCCTGGAAATCAGGGACAGGGATCAGGGTTTGCTGCCAATGTGACACACGCACGGTCACACTGACTGGCATAGCACTTAAATTAAATTATTCTAATTTATGAAGGTATACAGCACCTTGTGCACCGCGGAGAAAATAATCATGTCTCTCTTCAGATTTCACGTGTATGTACCCCTCATCAGAAAACACTGACTGCTTCATGGAGAAACACTGTTTCTCTTTTTATTTAAGGCATTATCGTTTCTTGGTGCTTTGTGCATGTGTGTGCATGCCTGTGTGATCATCTTAAAACATGTCCACGAGACCACAGGGAGGGACTGGTTGGCTATCCAGAGACATTTGGACATTTGTCTGGTCCAAAGCCTCGTTCTGTAACAACTCTTTGAGGTTCTTCAGCTAACAACTATTAGAACAGGTAATGTATAAGACAAATTCACAGTTCTGTATTTATGGAACCAGTTACATAAAAAGGTTTTAACAACAGTATATGTCTTTGGTGAGGTTGTCATGGCACTGTGCCGTGCTGCTTTATTAGTTAGATGGTGTCTGCATTATTTATAGTAACTGGGGTGCACAACGTTGAGTTGAGTAAGAGCCTGCGATGGTATGTGTGTGTGTGTGTGTCTGAAAGAAATCGCGTTGCAGGGAACACAGAGCAAACAAAGATAAAGTGAGAGGCTGTTTGGATAAGTTGGCGTACAGCAGATGAGGAGATCTCCCACACCAGCTGTGATGTGACAGTCACAAACTGATTTTCTTACCTTAAGATTTTTTGCACGATGACAAGATTGGCTATATTATATGTTTTACATGTTTGGATTTATATTGATGTGTCAATACAGTGATACTGTAAAAATGTAAATGTTACAATTTGGTACAGTTCATGGATAATTTGAAAAAGACAAACTCTAAACCCATCGGTTTCATCCCATTCTCATTCATTGTTAATTACTGACACATCTCCACGGCCCTTTGGTGTCGGTGACGCACTATGAAACAATTCCTTTGCATGTGGCTGAAGCATTGTGAGTTGTCCATCAACTTACAAAAGTAAATCTAATGTCGTCATCAGAAGATCAGCCTCACTCAATCACCCTGCTTCCGACCCAAATCAAAATCTCACCAGACCTCAACCCAATAGCATTAACATCTTTAAAAATGTTAGATTATAAACCACGGCACCCTCGACTCACTCTTGCAAACTCATGTTTTCAAATGAAAATCACCTCCATCCAGGAGGTTATGTTCTTCTCAGCGGTTTTTCGTATTGGTAATGTACTGGATTACAATCGGGATCTAGGAATCTTTTGAAAGATTCTCAATCATTGCAAGATTTTTTTATCATTTCTCACTCTATAAAGGGTTAGCAACATTAATCAACACAAGTATTTTCCTTCACTGAGTGTCATACTGTATCTGCATGTGTAACATGGACCGCCAACACACCACATTGGACTTGACCTCACCCCTTCAGTTTGGGACACACTATAAATTAACTAAATCCGTTTGGGTTATAGCATCTGGATGTGAGGTTTGCGCAGCAAGCACATGTACCTGGAATAATAATATTTTCCAGAAACCTGATGAGTAGTTTTTGTGTAAAGCTGCACACAGACGGACAGGTGACTGGCAACAAGAAAATAAACTCCTTGGTGGAGGTAACAAGCCATGATGCTGGTGGACAGACACGATGCCTACAGATCATATGCATTTGTAAATATGCATTTGCATATTTACCAAAACTGATATAACTAGTTCAGCTGCTTTATAAAGAAAACGTAACAGCTTATATGTGCAAATATACAAGTAGCACATTTTAAAGATGAGCCTCATTTGATCATTACTATCAGTTAATAATAATAACAATCAACATCAGTTGTACAGAACATATTCTCACCAAAAGTGCTGCCATGGAGGAACTATTCTATTTTTACTTTTAGCGACTATGGTGTTTGACTACGATAGATGACTGCATTCAAACATTCAGAGTTTCTTTTGTTTTACCTCCCCAGTTTTCCCAGCTTGCTGCTGCCTGGCTCCATGAGGCCAACGCAGCCAGCAGCTGCGTGCCGCATCCAGCACTACAGTTAGGTCAGTACTGAATAATGCAGACTCTCCACATTTCATCCACCAAATTAGAGATCTCTGGTGCCACTGCCCTGCCTTCATGCCTATTATTCCACTTGGATGGACACTCTTAGATGGGCATGCACGCACGCACACACACACACACGACAAAGACAGGAACAGACGTTCGCAGAAATAACTCAAGCTTTAAGTACACCACTGTGAGATATAGATGGATGGAAGAGCAAGGAGTTGTTGTACACGATGTAAGAAAAAGAAGCTTTTGTCGGTTTGGAGTTGAAGATTTGTACCTGTTTGAGGTATATGCATATATATACTGTATATGTATAGTAGCTGTGTTGTTGCATCAGGTTAAACGGTCTTTGTCTCTCGTTGCTGGCACCTCTCCTACCGTTTTAAGAACCTCCCTCACTGTTCTCTGTCTTCATTTGCTCGTCATTCACGTTTCACGCCTTCCTTTACACCTCACTATTATTTCACAGTCACCATTTCTTGTCAGCTCTGTGCACATCACCCATACACATGGTGCAATCTCTCTAGTTTGCAGCTCCCCGTGTTCTGCCGCGCCCTTTCTGTCCCCTGACCCCCCTCCTCCCTGTCTCCACCCAAGTCCTCCCTCATCCTTCTCCCTCCATACCAACTTGCAGCCTTTCTTCACTGTTTCCTCTCCCTCCCTCTCTTTTCTCCTCCTAGGGCATTTTCCACCTCTTCTGAGGTTCACACCTCATGAATTATTCACATATGCAACTCACTGGGGGATCTTTGCTGCATTTCCTGACCGTTTACAGCTCAAAGACAGACAGATTTCCAAAAAAGAACGTCTCCTATAAAGAGGCAGGTATGCATGACGTACATATATTCTTATTTGCTGACTGATATTCTCTGTTCCACTGCTGAGGACTCTAGCCAACTGGTGAAGGACAAACATGACAAGCTGAAGATGCTTCACTTCATTGTTGACAGTATGGCGATATAATTTATACCCAATGTGCAAGTACAGCAGTCAGCACATCCGCTGTACTATTTGCAGTACGAATACATTAGCAAAAGCGTCAGTGATGAAATACATGTAAAAATATCCTTCAAATGATGACATCATTGTCTACAGATGCTGAGTCCTTTTAAAAGGGCCATCTTGCAGCAGACACGATTATACTGCCTCTCACAGCTGCAGAAAAAAAAAAACACTCGCACTTGCATCAGAAATCAAACATTATTGAGAGACTAGAGAATTGCCACGCCCTGTTTGTGCCCGCAGATCTCTTTCCTTCTCTCTCTCGCTCTGCTGTCGAACATTCACACAGACTTTTCTATATAACGTACGTGGTCATTAGGTTTTCTATGAATCTTTATATTCTCTGGAACTGGAATAAAAAGTGATATGAATCAATCCATCCTCAGACACCATCATGTGAAAAAACACTGTGATGCCACCGATCGCAATTAGCACATCAGTTACAACCCCTCCCCTCCTGTCTCATTAAAGAACATTTTTATGGCCACATAATCGTGCCAGCTTGAAGGGAACATGTGAACACAGACACATAATTCACAGCAGTGATGCATATCGTTCTGTGTGGCATCAACGACTGATGATTGATTTAAAACATTTCACAAACATAAAGCATGGAAACACTGGAAGTCGCTGCAATGTATTAAAAAAAGAAAGCATGTGGCATGTTTGGGGAAACAGTCTTCTGTGCCCTCACAAAGCTCAGTTGGATGAAACCACACCCTGCTGCCTCCTGACTCAGAGAGAGAGAGAGAGAAAGAGAGGTGTGCTTGTGACTCTTCCAGCTTCCACCCCTACTAACAGAGAAGAGGACTGACTGGGTGACGACTGGGTGACGACTGACCATGTGCTTCCCCACCTTGCTCTCGTTTTACTTTGAGATAACATTTTTGACTCTAATCTATTTAAAAATTTAGTTTGCACAAGGAGTGGAGCTAATAATGTGTCCATACCAAGTGAGATCCTTATCCTCCTTTTTTTATTATATACGTATAATAAAAAAGAGAGAGAGAGAGAGTGTGAGTGTGTGTGTGCGTGTGTGAATGCACGGTTTGCATTGCTCCTATTGTAGTTCTCTGTATTTATGTCAAGTGCTGTAAGCATTAGAAATACGGAAAAATACAACAGGAGCCATGCAGACCATGCACAGTGCATTCTGTAAGATGATTTATTGTCGTTCGGTGTGTAACCCTACAACAAGGCATAGTAAGCAAAGCTGCATTGATGACCACGCCCTGAGCTGCTGATGTCGACAGGGGAGTCTCCCACACACACCAGACAACCTCCATCTCTCCTCCATCCAGACAAAAGCCACTGCGGTGTTATACAACGCACTCCTGTTTGAGCAGAGCCCCTGTTTTATCTCACCATCATCTAATTAAACTGGATGACCCTGTAAAGGAGAGAGGATGACTGGCTTCAAGCCCAGCTACACTTGATGAGAACAGTTAATAATAGGTTAATATGTATACATAACAAAGACAAAAGTTCACTATTTGGAAATAATATAAAAATAGATGCGCAGAACCAAAAGCAGCATAGTCAGGATGCTGCAAGAGCTTCTGGCTGGACAGACGTGGTATACATACACTGAATGGAAAAGGCAGGGAGAAATATGTGAAAATCATGGGAAAAAATACTTTATAACATAACATTGATAATTGTGATATAACAATACTGATATTATTAAAATATCATGAAATATTAATTCACTTGTCTACTTTTTAAGCCAGGTATACACAGCACCAATGCAAACAGAAATCTGGCAGGGTGGTCAGAGGTATCTGTTCAACGCTGGACCTGGCTACCTACCACAGTATATATTTGTTTCCTTTCATTTCTTGTGTCAGCATCCCCATCATTGTCTCAGAAGGTCAGTGTGTGTGTGGACTGGAGGGCAAAGTGTGTGTGAGACCAAACTGCCACCACCTGGTACAAATCAGTACTCCTACACTGCGCGTATCCAATCAATCATAAAAGATTCCATTTTAAATGAAATGTACAATGTATAAAATGTGACCGCTGCAACAACATAAATATCTGCAAACATTTTTTTATTTAAAATATAATTAATCACAATGTGTTGCAGCTGCTGTTTTCCCTCAATGTGATGCACTAATGTCCCTTACTATTTTAATAAGTAGCAGTACGTTTCTTATTTCGCAGCTCGTTACAAATAAATGATACTTGTGGAAAAAAAATGAATTCTTTTTGTTACCTGTTGGTCGCCGGCCAAATGCATCTGTCATAAAAAAAAAAAAAACTAACACTATATCACGTGACTGGACGGAGGCGGGTCTTCGTGACGTTAATTTTGTACGCACCAATCAGATGGCCTAAATTTGTACAACTCGTGTTTTCATTTTTTTTACATATCGCGCATGCGCGATTCATTTGTAAAATGGCGGCCGTACAAGGTGGTATGTCCGACTCGTCGGAAGGAAAAGAAATAAAAACAGAACCTCAAAGCGACGGCTTCGGAAATAACAGCGCAAACGATGCTAGAGCACAGTCCACGTCCCCCGGGTCGAATTCTTCTTCGGGTGGAAGTACTAAAACAACGGCGGGAGCTCCGGAGGACCAACAGACGCTACTTGCAGTCCTGCAATTCCTCAAAAAGAACAATTTGAGCGAGTCCGTCGAAATCTTGCGCCGGGAAGCGGGATTACCGGAGGATTCCCTGGATCTGGTTGGGGGTGATTCCTCCGGGGCTGCTTCGGGAGCTGCTGGGGGGATTTCGGACTTAAAAGGTGGAGATGCGAACTCTCTTCTCAGCCGAGTGACAGTGTCCACCTCCGCCGGAGCCCACGCGCCAGTCAAAGGTCCGACAAGTAGACCCGGCTGCTTTGTTTTCCTGCCGCAAACAGTGTTGCAAATCAGCCCTGAAAGTTCTCTCTTATTATAACTTGAACAAGTCAAAATGACGTATCCTGTCCATCTATACGAACTGCTTTCACCTGTTGTTACACCAGTGAGCAGTATGGTATTCCACTGAACCCTCCTGCATCACTTCCAAGGACCTTTTGTAGAACCATGAAGCCCATGAATTATCTGAGCTTAAGTGTAGTTGTACAAGTAACATACATATGTCTGTATTTTCAGGCATGTCCGTATATGTAAGGAATGTATGAGATATTTTTTCCATTTAATAGTTCTGTTTTTTGGGAAGGTTTCTAGCCTTTTCCCCATTAAAACTAGTCTGGTAAGGTAATGGTTGTCATTTTGCAACAAAAAGTTGGGGTGAAAATAATATATTAATTATTAGTGTATTTATTGTATTATTTCATTCATCATCAATTAATCTGCTTTAATTTGTGTGATGAATTGGTTGGTTAATACTTTTCCCTGTTGTTATGTGTCATACATGGAAAACAGCAAGTACTTCAAAGAGCTTGAATTGTTTGGTTGTGTACCTTTAATGGATAAACTACTAGAAAATCATCTGTTGCTACAATCCATGAAGTAGTGTCAAACCAAATAGCTAACATGGTGTGTGTTTTGTCATCTGACCTGTCTCTCAGCAGCACATGGGGAGGACCAGCCCGATGTGAGTGTGGTTCTTTCAGCTTACAGCCAGCAGGGAGACCCGACCCAGTACGAAGGTTACTACAGCGGCTTGAAAAGGTTCATAGAAACGGTTCTGGACTGTCACAGAGCTGAACTGTCCCAGGTTTTTTACCCACTATTTGTCCACATGTATCTGGAACTGGTGTATAACAACCATGAGAGTGAGGCCAAGGCCTTCTTTGAAAAGTGAGTTAACTTGTTTTCTTCTACTTTCACAAGCCTCTCAGTGACTCTGTAGGATAGAATACATCTGTTTCTCTTCATTCAGGTTCAGTGGGGATCAAGAGTGCTATTACAAAGACGATCTCCAAGTTTTGTCGAGTCTGTCAAAGAGAGAGCACATGAGGGGCAATGAGACCCTCTTGGACTTCCGCACCAGCAAGTTTGTGCTGCGCATTTCCCGTGACTCTTACCAGCTGCTGAAGAGGCACCTGCAGGAGCGTCAGAACAACCAAATCTGGAATATTATCCAGGAACACCTCTACATTGACATCTTTGATGGCATGCCGCGCAGCAAGGGCCAGATCGATGCCATGTCTGGCAGCTTAGCCGGAGAGGCCAAGAGAGAGGCCAATAAGGCGAAGGTTGGCATTTGACACATACACACAGGCACAGCTTTTCATAAGGCACTACACTGACTGACTTTAA
The DNA here is from genome assembly GCA_901007665.1 of Aeoliscus strigatus. Lineage (NCBI taxonomy): Eukaryota > Metazoa > Chordata > Actinopteri > Syngnathiformes > Centriscidae > Aeoliscus > Aeoliscus strigatus. The sequence continues at coordinate 12,570 of CAAKHB010003834.1, forward strand.
TTTTTGGGAGATTCGGTCAGATATTACAGTCGTACACTGTTGTGGCTTTGTATGGTAAGTGAGAGGATTGTAAGAACTTGTTCTTATATTCTGAACATGAACATTAACAAGTCCCCACATCAAGTAAATTGCACTTTCTGCTGCTGGTGCAGGTGCAGGTGGTGGAAACAGCCAGAAGGATAATGAAAGCAGCATTGTTGTTGTTGTTGTTGTTGTTTTTTTGACTTCTGTCACATTTGATACACAGTAACAAAAGCAAGCAAGGAGGTGCTCTGGTGTCATTGTCATTTACTTCCCTGCAGGTTTTCTATGGACTGCTGAAGGAACCGGAAATCGAACTTCCTCTGGATGACGAGGATGAGGAGGCTGAGAACGAGGAGGGTAAACCAAAGAAGAAGAAACCTAAAAAAGACAGTATGGGCTCCAAGAGCAAGAAGCAGGATCCTAACGCACCGTCCCAGAACAGGTACGACATGGTCACACGACAGTGTCGAGTTCCACAGTGACCTCCCACTCACATTGCTATAATCATCCTACTGTCTGTTGCTCAGAATACCTCTTCCAGAACTTAAGGATTCAGACAAGTTGGACAAGATCATGTACATGAAAGAGGCGACCAAGAGGATCCGTCTGGGTCCAGAAACCCTCCCGTCCATTTGCTTCTACTCTTTTCTCAACGCGTACCAGGTTAACACTCATAACCCTCAAAAGTGGATTTTATTGTCATCCTCTTATTGTTGTTTCACCCCGGCCATGTTGTTAATTTCTCTGACAAAATAGGCAGTGATTTGTCAAAAGATAAAAATGACAAATTAGAGTTTTACTGTGCCAATAGTTTTTCAAGGAGTCAGCACACCTACATGTCACCTCTAATGTGCTGTGGAGTGTCGATTGTACACTTCAAAAGAGGTTCATTGTGATCATTCTCACCTTTTCCCCTGAAGGGTCTGACTGCAGTGGACTTCACAGACGACTCCAGTCTGATCGCTGGAGGCTTTGCTGACTCCACGGTGAGAGTGTGGAGTGTCACACCGAAGAAGCTCCGCAAGGTCAAGTCTGCAGCAGGTGCAGTGCTGGACAGAGACTCCTGCTAACTGTTTGAGTCCACGCTTTGAAGGTACACTTCTCTACGAGTAATATGAAAGTCACATATCTCCCTGTCTTTTTCTACACAAGACTTGAATTTGATTGACAAAGAGTCAGATGATGTGCTGGAGAGGATCATGGATGAGAAGACAGCCAGTGAGTCAAAGGTCCTCTATGGACACAGTGGCCCTGTGTACGGTATCAGCTTCAGCCCTGACAGGTAAGACAGCTGTGAGCTACAGGAGTCAGTAATTACTATTAGATGCAGTACAATACAATACCATAGATTGTGGTCTCCTCTGGTGGTAACATAAAAGGACAAGCTAAAAAATAACGTGCAGATGTGGAGAATCAGACCCTCTATGTTGACCAGGATTTTTCCCCTCAGAAATTACTTGTTATCAAGCTCTGAAGATGGAACTGTGAGGCTCTGGAGTCTCCAAACATTTACATGTCTGGTAGCCTACAAAGGTCACAACTACCCAGTGTGGGACACCCAGTTTTCTTACCATGGGTACTATTTCATCTCTGGGGGACATGACCGGATTGCACGGTAAGAATGTGCAGATCTTATTTTTTTCCTGTGAGGTAGCAATGATTTGAAGGGGGTGTAAGATACATGGTTACTCAGTCCAGGGGACTATCAGTGATGTGTCGTCTCCTTTCTCCACCAGCCTGTGGGCGACAGATCACTACCAGCCTCTACGGATGTTTGCTGGTCACCTAGCCGACATCACATGCACCCGCTTTCACCCAAACTCCAATTATGTGGCCACGGGGTCATCTGACCGCACCATCCGCCTCTGGGACGTCCTGAACGGGAACTGTGTCCGCATCTTCACTGGTCACAAGGTCAGATGATTTTCTAAGATTGTTGTTGAAGGATATAGTCTCAGTTGTACACCGGAACTAATTCTGAGTACATATGTACCCAGTACTTTTGATGTTCCCTGCTTCACATATCTCTTGTTAAACACTGGTTTACACTAATTATACCAGTAATCTGTCAGTGTGGTACAAGTTATGTCTTCATCTCATCTGTAAACTGATTATGTACTAATGATGCAAGTTCAGAGCTCTTGTGAACGTAATTTGTGTAAAAAAACAAAAACAAATTTCCATTCCAGTTTGATCAGCACTAGATCTTAGTTGAAACAACACATTTGCACTATTGAATCACACTATAAATGTTTTCACCCAGGATCAGTTTTCTACTGAAGTAGAACTATGGTTTGAATCACATCCAGTGATGTCATAGGTGACACTGCACCACTGCTTGTAGAAAGAGGTGCTGAGGCACCAAGCCACTCTTATGATTTGACCTTCCAGGGTCCGATCCATGCACTGGCCTTCTCTCCCAATGGGAAGTTTCTGGCGTCGGGAGCAACTGACGGCAGAGTTCTTCTGTGGGACATTGGTCATGGACTTATGGTTGGAGAACTCAAGGGCCACACAGATACTATCTACTCTCTCCGGTTCAGCAGAGATGGCGAGATCCTCGCCTCAGGTGGGGGTTATGAGTTTATATATTTACATCAACCGTTAAGTTAAAACTCATTGCAATTGTAATAACTGATATTTTACATCATATTATTGAATTACCACGACCTGTAACCGGAATAAGATGAATTAATATTATTGAATTACATTTATGTAGTTACATATGTTTTTTAAATAGTAGCTGCTGAGATACACTTTCCATTTAAAGAGCCAACATTCCAATTCTATTGTTTTCCAGGCTCAATGGATAACACGGTTCGCCTTTGGGATGCAATGAAAGCAATTGACGACCTAGAGACCGATGACTTCACAGCAGCTACTGGACACATTCATTTACAAGACAACTCCCAGGACCTTCTGCTTGGGACCTACACAACTAAATCCTCACCAGTTATCCACCTTCACTTCACCCGTAGGAACCTCCTGTTGGCGGCTGGGGCCTACAATCCTTAATACATTAGCATTCCGAAAATAATCCATGGAAATTGAGACTGATGCACACGACCTGGTCCTTCCACGTGACTGGATAAGTGTAGCTGTAGATGATTATTGAAAACATGGTTTTGAGGCTGACACAGGCGAGCCCTAAATCAGACTGTTCTTTTGCAGACTTTGAGGAAAGTGCCGTCGTTGCTGTAAGACAGTTATAAAATAACTTATCACTCAACATGTAGGGGACATTTCCTATACAAATGCCTTTTATACTGGTGTATAATGTACATAAAAGCCTTTTCTATGTTTTCGGAATAAATGTTCTTTATTGTTGCCACATGGAATCCAAACAATCATAATTACAAGAGAATATTCAGCCACCTGCTCCACTCCCAGCTGTTAGACATCTGAAGAATGTCATCTAGAAAAGAAAAATATGTTCAGTAGCTATTGCAGATATTTTGTATATAGAATTAACTGTACTCACATCACTTTTCTGCGATAGCAGCTTGTTTCTTAGGCTTCAATTTGAAGAAAAGTGCAATGGCTGCAATAGTGGCATATGTGGCCAAGACACACTAAAGGGAAAAACAGGATGAGAAAATAGAGGTTGTACAATCTTCCCAGAAATGTACACAACTTCTCCCAACTTACATTTCTTCTCCCCACAATCGTGTATGAATTGAAGTACTTTGCAATTCCAGTGAACTGGTGTTGACTTCCAGCGTCATGACCTCCCATGATGGATATTGATGGATTTTCCTACCAAAGCAAAAACAGTTACAGAAGACAAACATTATATAGAAATATTAATGAATCGGGGACATGGAGCAGCAACATGTTGGTAAGTTTCAGTTCACTTCCAAGAATGATTACAGCCTGCAGTACACCACCAATGCGTTTCCTATAACAATTTTATCAGTGTGATGCTGGCTGACCTAGCATGTACATAGCTTGCTAAAAAGAAAGGGGGCAACTGTTTTAGTAAATCACTGCAGCAGAATGATTTATGTGTTTCAATCCTCCTGAAACACAAGTGGGTGACACATGTGAGAAGAGATACTGCTCGTCAGCGTGACATTGACGGCTAGCAACGCAAACGTTGCAATGCTTATTACCCTTGCTACGCTAACAGCTAACAATATAGGCTATCGTTAGCCTGCTAACCTTTTCGGCTCACACTACTTCGTAACATGGGCATTCAAAATATCGTCACTGAGGGGCACAGACTAAAACCACGGTGATTAGTCAAATTTTGTAGCTTGCATCTATCTTACCTTCGGCACAAGATCCTCAAGAGAATGGAGTGAGTCTGTGGAAGTGCCCTTCAACGACAGAGGCCACAATGCTACTTGAAAGGAAATCCCGCCTACGCGCAACGAGTTTTAAATAATATTTCTATTGGTCGACAATAACGCCACTCAACATTTAGTTTGAAAGCTGTCCCTGAGTGGTCAAGAAATGTGTCAGTCAATTACACTCGTTTGTGATTGGACAAATAATGAAACGCCTTGTTGCGTTTTTCTTCCGGGTTGTAATCATGGCGTGCCGAGCAACATGTGAGTCTTGAGTACTGAAACTGCAGATTTTAATGTGGTAGAACATCCCTGGATCAACGGTAAGGACGATTTTGTTTTGTTTTATTCAGACATTCCTGTCTTTTTTTTCTGTTGGCACAATTTTTGGAAATTACCGTCAGTCTGAGAGAGTGGTAAACCAAGCTATTATCAGTTTACCACGTCTGCTACATGTCGGAGTTTGGTATTTTATCACAATTATTCTTTGGTCTTAAACAGTTTAATGTTCTGTCTCATATGATGATATTGATGATTCAGGTGTCTGTGTAACAAAGCTAAACGTATTTAGTGCAAGAAACGATGATAGTTGTATGCTTTGAATATGTTTCTAATCCTAACTAATTAGTACTAAGTACAGCATTCTTAATCTTGAAAAACATATTTTACTTACACTCATTTCTAAATTTGATTTTAGTGTTCTTTACAGCCATTTCACCACCTAACTGTGGTGTGAGTTAATCTGAGTTGTCACACACTGTATTACCTGTTTCTTGACTGTCTTTTAGATTTTGGTAAATAATCGGAAACAACAAGCAACATGGCGTCAATGGAGGAGGACTTTCCTCGAGGTGGGACAGCCAAGAAGTCCTCTGAGAGTAAAATAGTGGTTAACCGGACTGAAGTGGACAATCTGTTTCAGGTAGAGCTCATTTGTTTTGTTTTTTTTTGGTGTCTGTATTGATAAGTTTCAGATATTTTTTTCATGGCTCATCCCACTGCTTTCACACACAGAAAATGTCTTTTCTGTTGCAGACAAATGAACAAACAGAAACTAAGAAAAGGAAGGGGGCTACAAAAGATGATGGTACCAAAGTCAAGAAGAAAAAGACTGGCAAAGAGGAAGAAAATGGTCTGATGCTGAACTCAGCAGTCAAATGTGTGGAAATTCTTCATTCCAAGGTATCAGATTCACAAAAGCACATTTATAGTCTTTTGAATTCAAGGATTCAAGGATTTTATTTACCATGTGTGCTTAAACATAGCACATAGGGATCCTTGTGCAAGAATTGAAAGCACAGGAAAGCTCATCTACTTGATAACGAATTGATAAGATAATGAATAAATATAGGGCAAATAGATTATACACTAAACAAAGAATAAAAAAAAATATCCCCGAAGAAATAAGTTACGAATACTGTGGTGAATATTGTGACAAGGTGCTTGGAGAAATATTTACAGATTATAAACATGTTGTAAATGGTTCCATCATTTAGATTAACAGTGCTACTGCAGTGAACCAAAACCTTCACCATGCTGTTGTCTCACTCAGAATGTGAAGGAAGGCATGTTGATGCTGGGCTGTGTGAAGGAGGTATCAGACTTTGAGGTGACCGTCGGTTTGCCTTGTGGCCTTCACGGCTTCCTCAGCATCAAGAACATCTGTGACTCTTACACGAAGCTGCTCAGTGAACAGCTGGACTCAGCTGACATCGAGGTAAACCTGTGTGGAAGGATCATTGTTAATCTACTGGTTTCATTATCGTTGTGCAATATCATCAGTGAAGCAGCTGCAATCATAAGTAGTTTGAAGTTCATACCGTTCTCCCATGATTAGGTTCACAGGACGTGTCAGGATAGTGGAATTTGTTTTTTCTCCCCAACAGGACATTTGTTCCCTCCCTCATCTCTTCTACCCTGGCTTGTTATTACGGTGTGTGGTTTCTAAGCTGGATGTTGCCAAGGGAGGGAGTCTCAGTATTCAGCTGTCAATCAACCCAAAGTTGGTCAACAAAGCTCTCACGTCAGGCTCTCTGAAAGCTGGAATGGTGATCAAAACTCAGATCAAAGATCAGTTCACCGAAAAAAGGATGTTTGTACGTTTTTGGAGGTTCATCACAAGGCACTGATTTATTTTTCCTGTTTGGACTCAGGTCTTGAGTGGATGTGTGGAGAGTGTAGAGGATCACGGCTACATCATTGACATAGGCATCAAAGGAACTAAAGCCTTCCTGCCCAAAAAAGCAGGAAAAGATAAACATCAGATAAACAGTTCTGCAGGTAAAAACCTAAATCATCCTTTCTTCCCTAAAGGACTTGGAAAATCTGTATTATCCTTTTGTCTCTCATCCTGACTGACTGATCAGTGCTTCATAGTTGATGCAGACAGCTGTTTTCTTCTATTACGTTCTTTCTGTCATAGTCTTCACCCTTGTGTGTGTGTGTGTGTGTGTGTGTGTGTGTGTGTGTGTGTGTGTGTGTATTCTTTTGCAGGCTTTAGAATAGTTGGATCCATCCTGCTAACAATCAGCCATTTGTGACCAGAACGTTTTGACACACTGATGGAATGCAGCGTCAATATTTCACAGAAACACATGTCTTTGGTTTCCTGTTTCCAGAGATGAAAGTGGGCCAGTATGTAACTTGTGGAGTCGACAAGGTGATGAATGAAGGGCGCGTCGTTCAGCTCTCTGTCAGCCCGCCAACTTCAGGAGAGCCCTGTGCTGAGAAGCAGCAGGGCTGGACGCTTACTAACCTCCTGCCTGGTCTGCTGGTCAAAGCAACCATCAAAAAGGTGAGTGTTAATATTCATAATTTAAAGACGTAGAATTAGTATCTTCTCAAAGATGATCCATAACTGTCAACAAAACTGCTGGTGGATGTACATTTACTTCATGGATACGTACTGCGTCTGTATTGCAGGTGACTAAACACGGTCTGCTCCTGGACTTCCTGTCCTCCTTTAGTGGCAATGTGGACTTTCTCCACATGGAGCCAGAGCAGAGATCCAGCTACACAGAGGGAGGAGAGGTATAGCTGCATGGGCTCTTTTGGCGCGCACATCTCATAGCATCACTCTCACTGATGTTTTTGGTTGAAACATCCTGATTCCAGTGCTACTTATCAATGTTTCTGTGCAATTTGCTGATATTCTGATAATATTTGGTCATAATCACTCGTGCAGGTACAAGCCCGTCTGTTGTATCTGGAGCCCTCTGCCCGTCTGGTAGGCCTGAGCCTACGCAGTTACCTCGTTGGGCCCCTGGACACCATCAGTCCCGCTCCAGCTGGTGGAGACCGCATTGGTGAAGTGGTGAACGGCTGTAGGATGACCTGTATGCACCACATGTCTGGAGCCATGCTGGAATTTCCTGACAAAACAGTGGCATTTGTGCATGTGAGTCACAGTTTGAAATTTCAAAGACAAACAAGTTACGTGCAGAAGCTTTTCTTCCAAATCTGCTCAGAGTTCATATTTTTTTTGTCCTTTTTTTACCGGCAGAGGCAAAGCCTGAAGGAGCCTGGAAAGCCAGGCAATGAGAACAGAGTGCTGGCCAGGCCGGAGCACACCTGCAGGATTCTGGACTTTAGTCCCATGGAACAAATTTATTTTGTGACTTTACGCAAGTATGTGACATATTTAATAGATGTCATTTGTTTTTTGCCTGACAGTAAGATTCCAACTCACCTAAAAACCCTTGACTTTCTTTGCAGGAGTGTGATCGAGAGACGTTTTTACAGATACCATGATATCCAGGCTGGTGAGCTGGTAGAGGTGAGGGAGTGCTTATTAATAAGAGTTTTACAAAAATAAAATACAGCAACTTGAGTGCAGCAATTGATCACGAATGAATTGTTGTTAACTGATCATGTAATCATGTAAAAATCATTTCACTGGACTTTTCTTGGTTGATCTTTGCGGTTTGTGACTCTCTTCCTCAAAGGGGACCGTATCAGTCCTGTTAAGTCACGGGATGGTGGTTAATTTGTCTAGCCACATCCGAGGGCTGGTGCCCCGGACACATCTGTCCGACATCATCCTGAAGAACCCGGAGAAGAAGTACACAGAGGGCATGAGGGTCAAATGTCGGGTGAGTCCACACTCTGACAAAAGAAAACCTAAAGCATGAACTTCCATCATCTGTTTGATTTCACCTTCCTCCATTGGTCCGTCTGTCCTCAGGTTCTATCAGTGGACGCAGGGAACAAGAAGCTGTATCTGACCAGAAAGAAGGCTCTTATCGAAAGCTCGCTGCCATTGTTTCTCAGCTACAGCGACGCCCGTCGTGGCTGCGTGTCGCATGGGTTCATCATGTGTGTCAAAGACTATGGCTGCATCGTTCGATTTTACAACAACGTCAAGGGCCTGGTGCCGCTGGCCGAGCTCAGCAGCGAACCGGTTCTCTGTCCTGAGGAGGTCTTCTATGTCGGTCAGGTAAACGGCAGCATATTTATTGTCCCCTCAGCCACCTTCCACTCCAACCAATACTATTATCATTACTACTATAATTTATAGCTCAGAACAGTATTCGATATTAACTGCAAAGGTACGATAATGTTAATGATGATGATGTTTCTGATGATGATCTAGGTGTTGAAGGCAAAGGTCATTCACTGCAATCCAGAGAACGCCAAGCTGGTTCTGTCATTTAAGTCTGCAGTGGAGGGAGACAGCGACAACCCAACAAAGCCCCATTTCGACTGTGAGGTGGGAAAGGTAAAGAACCATAAGTTTGGTTTTTTTTCATCTAACCTCATTGAAAAATATCATCCTTCTTCCTTCCAGTCAACATTTGATGTTTTATATCACATTCTCTTCCAAACTACACAGCCAAGTGTGAGATCCACATTATGTCACTGCATCCTGCATGAGTTTTCCTCCAGAATTTGTGTCAAACATCCAGTTGCTTTCTCTTTTAATTTTGTGACTTCACATGAAAACAAGCCGTCCAACGTGTGATTTAAGGCATTCACCACCCACATTAATGTGGCGTAAGATCAGTCTTTCCAACAATCACAGCTGGATGATTTCTGACTCTTTACATGGTACGGCAGTATTCAGGTGGAGGTCATCAGCGTCAGTCTTGTCTTCAGGTCAGATTGTAATCCCAATGTGTATCCAGTGTTAACCTGTCCTGTTTCCCCTTGTGCACCGTCTGCTGTGCAGAGGCTAGAGGCCCGGGTGCTAAAAAAGTCCGTCAACGGACTGGAGGTGTCCATACTTCCTGAGGAGATCCATGCCATGTTACCCACCATGCACCTCTCCGATCACTTGTCCAACTGTCCTCTGCTGTGGGAAAGCCTAAAGGAGGGCGACACCATCTCCGACATTGTCTGCTTTTCCAAGAGCAAACAATATATTGTATCCTGTTTTCAAACAGTGCCTGGTTCTGTGTGAATGTGATTCTTGCTTGAATGTAGCTGAAAGTCTTTGATGCCCCTCTGGAAGAGAACATCTCCGATCCATGCAAAGATGTTTTGGTTTACCTTAACTGTTCCTCCTGTAAAGAATCTCACCAAGAAACCAACAGTGAGATGGTCACTGGAGGAAGGTGAGGTCGCCAAGGATTTCTCCGAGATCACAGCTGGAATGCAGCTGACTGGCTGGATCAAGAACATCATGTCGTACGGCGTCTTTGTCGCGTTCCCGTACGGTCTTGTTGGTCTTGCACCCAAGTCGGTGAGTCACCTGAACAGACTGCACCTTGTGAGCAGAGTAAATGTTGTCCTGCTGAAATTCTTCCCCTACGCCCATTCAGGCCATGACCGACAAATTCATCAGTGACACCGCGACCGCCTTCCAGCCGGGCCAGACGGTGATCGCAAAGGTGACCAACCTGGATGAGGAGAAGAAGAGATTTCTCGTCACGCTCAAGATTTCTGAGGTCACAGCTCCAGAGGGAGGCGCTCAGACCAGACTTATCAAAGGTCTGCAGGAGATCCGAGCTGTGACGGAAATGTTGGTTAGGAAAGGTATGTTTGTGTGTGTGTGTGTGTCGGACAGCAGCAAAACGTTTTCTTTGGTTTCTTCCTATGAAGTCTGCGTTTTCCTGTTGTTACCAGATCCCAGTGATCTCCGTCAGCAGCTGGCCGCTCTCACTGTAGGCCAGAGACTGAAGCTGACTGTGGACACAACCAGCAACAGCTGCACCACCTTCAAGTCAGATGAGCTGGTTGGTGCTAACATCACAGCTACCAAGTACCATGTGATGGGTACGTGAGTCACCAGGCAGGACGTTAAAAATATTTCATTCTGTCAGGAAGTCAAAAACAGCTGGAAGGAGCAAGCAAAGCATTGTAGTAGATGCAAGAACATTACTTTCACACACACAGCTGTTTTCTGATCATATTTGATATGTCATTCTGATTACTTGTTGACTGCAACTTTTTAGGTTTTGAATTGAGCCCAGGACAAAAGGTGAACGCTGTCCTCCTCCACGTCGACATCCTGTCGTCTTGTGTCCATGTGTCCATCCTTTCCAAGCTCGTGGGCAGAAAGAAAACTGTAAGTATGCAACACTTTAAACGTAGTAGAGCCTGATGAGCTGAAAAGGTTCCTAAGACAGTTGTTGGATCAGGTCAAGTTTGCTCAGTTTTTCTCAGGATTTGTTGAGAGTATCAAATACCAGCCAACCTCTCCTCTAAAAAGTTTCTCTCTTCCTGTTGTCTTTGCGTTCATTTGTTCTTTCAGTTGACTGAAGGGACAAAATACACAGCAACTGTGCAGCACGTCGACAACGACTTTGCCGTCATCTCGTTGGACGGCACAGCTCAGCTGACTGTAATCCAGACCAGAAACCACCTGAACGAGATCTTTCGGTCTGACTCCGAGAGGCTGAAAGCCGGGATGTGTTTGGCCATCGACGTCATAGAAGCCAGCTGTGAGGAACTTCAGGGTCTCCCCCTGGTGGCGTGGCAGCGTACTGCCTCCAAACGACAGCGCGCCAGCTCCGACGGCCAGATAAGCTCCGAGGGTCACCGCTTTGGTGAAATCCTGCAGGCTAACGTTGAGTCTGTGAGGCCCACCTGCATTAAGGTGAAACTGGAGGACGGAAGCAGGGGCAGTGTGCATGTATCAGAGATCATGGAGGTCACAGAGGTGTGTCAGGGGTCCTTCCCCACGTCCTCGGTGAGGGTGGGCAGTGTGGTCAGAGCCAGAGTCATCGGAGGACGAGATGTCACCAGTCACAGGTAAACACCCGAACCTTTTCCTCTTGTTGTATCACTGACATCGCTGTTTTTCAAATTATATTTTCATGCTTCTCTGTTTGAATTCGTGTTTCATTGGGACATTCTCTCTTTGTAGATTCCTGCCCTTCAGTCATCCCAGGTTCACGTACACCATTCCTGAACTCACACTTATACCAAGGTATTTATGCTCTGTGATTAAAAACAATAAAGAGATTAGAATGGGATGATTACGTTTTATTCACAGATGTATTTGCTATCGTTGTCTCTCCAGCAAAGTGAACCAGGATGTTGATCTCATCAGAGAGACTGAGAAAGAGTCAAAAGAGAAACTGAGCAGTTACAAGGTCGGCGAAGAAATTACATGCTTTGTATCACGGGTAAGTTAGACTTGAGACAGCGTTATTTATCCCCAGGTGCCGTTCAGTGAGCAGTCTGCCTGACAATGCCACAAACAGATTATAGTAAAGATTTTTAAAGATTTGTGAACAAAATCCTGAATTTACAAGTGGTTTCTGTCCGCAGTTTAATCCACAGAAAACATCTTTGGTAGTCACCACTCATCCGTGTGTCACTGGGACAGTGGAGCTGCTGGCCATGATCACCGACCCTAAAGTGAGTTTGAGTGGGAGTTTTATTCAACGATGGAAACACTTTGGATCACATGAAAATAAATTGTTAAAAATGCTGTTTTAGTATTCCAGCCATCCAGAGAAACTGTACAAACTCGGTCAGGCGGTCCGTGCCAAAGTGGTGTCAGTGAAACCCGAGTCTCATCAGTTCTGTCTGTCACTGACAGGTGGGAGGAGCAAACGTGCTGAATCATTTGTTCTCCTCTCTCTGGTCAGATCACCTGTAAGACCATTTTTGTATTCCAGGCGTCCATAAACTGCAGAAAGGTGTCGTTACCCTGGCGAAGGTGATAGATGTTCAACCACACGTGGGCGTCCTCCTCAAGCTCCCCTTCGGTGGAATCGGCACAGTCGCCATCACTGACCTGGCTGATGTGTACAAGCCAAAGCCTCTGGAGCCGTACAGCAAGAACCAGCTGCTCAGGTCAGTGGATGGGCTCGTAATCGTGTGACCACATGATGGAGCTCACATCCCAGCTCCGCTCGCATGTGAATGGCCAGAATGACGCAGAATAACATGTAAGGTCTGGTTTATCATTCTGTGTCAAATGGACGTTGCGTACAGCGTAGCCTGATGTCCACCTCTCCAGGAATGGAACGCCGCATCGCCGTTACACACCGCTGTGTTTGCAGGGAAAATACAAGTTTTCAGAAAGACTAGCCCGGAAACGTGAGTGGGGAAATGATCTACTGATCGTGGTAGTGTTTGCTGTGGTCACAAGATCGTCTCACTTTAAGTGGCTGAAAGAAAAACCGACCAGAAAAATGAAACACAGCAGTGAGATTGAACATGGAGCTACGCAGACACAGATGAAGAAGCCAACACTGAAGTCACACAACAAGGTGTCGCGGCGTGGAGAGAGAATGAGATTAAAAACAGTGTTGAATGTATGATTTAGTGTTTATTAGGAATAAAACAATCCTCTGTGTGGACAGTATTGAATTGAGTCTTATTTGTAAGTTGGGTTTATTGGTTTGAGTCATAGAAAATCACGTCAAATATGCAAAACATTGTCGTGACTCACTTCCCTGTTCCAGGTGTTACGTTCTGGGAAAGGAAAATGGAAAGTGGCAGTTGTCTCTACGTCCGTCGAGGTATGAGAATGTCTCTTTGATTGCTGTTGCACATTTCAGACTTGGTAGAATCCGATCAGTGTTAACTGGAACTTGTCTGCAGGGTGAATCCCCAGCAGGCCAAGCCAGTGAAGGACCCAGAGGTTTTGTCCTTTAACAAGCTGACGGTGGGACAGACCGTCAGAGGCTACGTCAAGTCGGTGGGAGACAAAGGAGTCTTCATCGCGTAAGTCGGTTAAGAGATGCTGTATCTCAGCCCCCCCCCAACCCACCCCCAAAAAATGAAACAATGTGTTTGTACAGTGACGTTCTTCGTTGACTATGTTAAATGTGAATTTATTTCATACTGGCGCACAGGGCTGGATGTTTTCCTGAAGATATTGCCCAAAGTCGGTTGGTCATCACGACATCCGGGGTGGTTGTCGTGTACTAATTTATCTGCCGAAGTGGTGCACGTTTATTAGACGACACTCAGGAAGTGTTGCACCGCGCCGCTGACTGGAATACTTCCGCCTCACCACTAGTCTGGCAAGATACCGTGATTATTAAAATCCTCAGTTAACCCATCGTGACTTTCATAATCAGCATCTCTACCTCTGACCTCAGGTTGGTAGCAGCTTTAAAAAGAGCAACAGCTGAAGAGCCGGTGTCGTGTCGGATTAACACGTGTGATCTTTCTGAAATGTCAGTCCAGTGTCACTTCTGAAGGTATTAATCAATATCACTTCCTCCAGGTTGTCAAACAGTATCACGGGACGAGCCGAGCTCCAGCAGTCCACCAAGTACTACGTGAAGGACCACAGCATCCTGTCTGAGCACCTGCCTCGTACCAGCCTGCTCACCACAAAGATCCTCAGGTAGGGAAACCTACATTCCTGTGTGTACATCTCAGGTCAGTTCCACCGTTCAGACCAAATATGTCCATTAAGTACATGTGATGTTGTAAAGTTTCTTCAGAAATCACAAAAAGAATTTATTATTATTATATTCTAATTAAATTATTAACATTCGCTTGAAAAAACTGAAACGTCACAATAGACTCTTTATTCTGGGACTTAATTGTCCCGTTCTGACGCTCCTGCCCGAGGAGTAGATGTGCAAAGATTTTTGCTGTTCGTTATTCTACTTATGAAATTCAACAAAAGCACTTTGTCTCACGAGAGTGTGTGTGATTTGTCATTGCTGTCATTGCTTTGGCGTCTGTACAGCCAAAGGGCCTCATTCTGTCTGCTTTCTGTCCTTCAGTATTAAGAAAGATCAGTTTGTCAACCTTTCCCTGCTGCCTGAGGACACGGGCAAACCAGACGTCATTCCGGAATCTCTCGGTCTGCCGCTGCGCTGGATTAAGAGAGAGGAGACGAAGCAGAAGGACTCCCAAAAGAAACGTGCACTGTCTGAGAGTGAACCGGTAACTGTTGTCTCAGTTTCCATCCATTCGCTCCATTCAATAGTAAAAGTCCATCTCTCCATGAAGTGACGGGCTGATCTGTTGACGTTCATCTTTAACTACCAGATAACGGTCATGGAGACCCTTACATGTGCTCTACTGCGATGTTGACACCAGTCTGTGCTGCTGTTGTGCTAGAACCAAACAGAGACACAGGTCCCAAAGAAGAAGAAGAAGAAGAAGAAAACAAAGACTGAGGACAATGACAGCGGAGTGGAGGTGTACTTCAGGGAAGATGAAGATGAAACCAAACCCAAACCAGAACCTGTAAACTCCCTGTCACTCACTTTCTTCTCGTTGTCTTTAAAGCTCTGTATGTTTGGTCCGATGAACTGGTGATTTCTTCCTCTGTCAGCAGGTGACGCTCAGTTCATCGGACCCGTCCAGGCTGCAGGTGTCAGCCGGCTTCTCCTGGGACGTGGGACTGAGCTCACTGAAGCCTGCCGCCAGCACCAGGGATGTAGACTCCAGTGACGGAGAGGAGCAGGAGGAGAGCAGCAAGGTGAGGAAGCATGTCGTGGTTAAAAGGTAGAGTGAGCTCAGCAATATGTCCCTTTATTATCATGCAGCTCAAAGACATCTCAGCTCATCAACGTTGACGGTATTTGTCTGTTAGCAAAATGAGTTATGAACGTGTTTAAATGTTTGTAGTGTTCTGGAACCATCTGTACCCAGGAATGTGTTGAATGGTCAGATGTCTTGACAAAAAAAGGATCCATTAGCTATGGGCTCTCTAATATATCAAAGTTTAATCTGGATCTTCAGATTACAGACTGAGGATTCAGACTGAGGCTGAGTCTGCTGATTCAGTCAGTGTGAACAGACTTGTTGTATCCTCAGCCCCAGAAGAAATCTCGGCATGAGCTGGAGCAGGAGAAAAAGGCGGCAGAAAAAGCCGTGCTGCAGCGGGAGATTGAGCTAATGGATCCCAACATGAAGCCTCAGGACTCGGGGGCCTTCGAGCGCCTGCTCCTGGCCTCCCCCAACAGCTCCCTGCTGTGGCTGCAGTACATGGCTCACCACCTGCAGGCCACGCAGATCGAGCAGGCTCGTGCCGTGGCCGAGAGGGCGCTGAAAACCATCTCCTTCAGGTGTGTGTGTGTGTGTGTGTGTGTTTTCTACGTCTTGACCCTCACTAGGTACAGTGCTGATTTAGTGCAGAAGCATAAATCCAATTTTGGTCCTATCAGGTGTTAGACCTAAAAGTCAGAGTTCAGTAGGACAGAAC
>CAAKHB010003834.1:52016-74137 GCA_901007665.1 Aeoliscus strigatus
GGGAGTCGAAGCTGCTTCTCATCAGCCCGGAGCTGCGCCGGGACAAAGATGAGTCCACACCACTGAAAATGGCGCTTCCCGTCCTCAACCTGACCGCGGTGGCTTAGGTTGTCTGGGCTGAGGATGGCGTGGAGGCCCCGCCCCCAGCAGCGTGTAACCGTGATGTTAGTGCGTCAGTAAAGTTAACATCTTCCTCCCGCGATGGAAACGTCCTCCAACCGCCTCCTCCATAAACTCCGTCTGGACGCGTTTATGTTTTCCTTCCGTGCGCACCGTTGTTGTTTGTCACCACGACACCGTTTGATGTGTTTTTACAATGTTTGCGCAGTTGCTTGGCGCACAGTGCTGCTTCATAAAAGTTTCAGACACTGGACGAGTATTGGAGAGGAGGAGGAGGAGGAGGAGGACAGACGGGGGGGGGGGGGGGGCGTGCTCCAGCCTCCATTCACTCATTCCCTCTCAAAGGCTGACGTTGGCGTCCTTCTCTCTCATTGTGCGCTGTGCGTTCGCGTACTCCGCCGCTGCGGATGAAATCGTGCCGGTTGTTTCGGGCAGGTTGGTTTTACGCATCAAGGCGCGTCGTTCCTGGGCTCGTGTCGCGCCTCTAGTCGTGTTTCTCTGGCTGTTTTTTGTTGGATGCGACTTGTCCAAACTGACTCCTCTTCCTGCGATGCGCTGGACTGACGACCACCTCTGAAACAACACCAGCCCCCCCCCCCTTTATCTGCTGACCTGAAGGAGTTATGGAAGTACTCCTGCACAAGAACAATGATGTATAAAATTCCTCTACAACTATTTAAGGATAAATGGAAAAAGGAGACAAGTCACCAGGATGCACCCAAATTCAGTAAACAGGGAATAGGATGGACGCAGGCGTGTTTGTTGATGCTTTTCACTTGTGCATTCCCGGAACTTTCTTTGTGTGCAAGTGTGTCTGGATCCAAAGTAGAACATGAGGGACTTTGTCCAAACAAGCTGAACACAAACCTTTGGGTCGATGCTCAAAGCACCTGTGAGAGAGAATGCAGCGTGGATGAGGTGATGTCTCCGCTGTCCCCCCTGACTGCTCCGGAACCTCCGAGAGCCTCTGTCCTTTCATAACTGCTCTTCTGTGCTTTGTGTCTGTGCAGGACTGCGCTGACTTTGAGAAATGCTGCACCAACGTGTGCGGCCTCAACAGCTGCGTCGCCGCACGTTTTTCTGACGGAAGCACGGCCCAGCCAGGTGGTGCAGGTAAGGGAAACGACACGTCCGGCTCCGCAGCGACCTGCGAGGGCTTCGTCTGCAGCCAGCAGGGAGCAACCTGCGACGTCTGGGACAGCCAGCCCGTCTGCAAGTGCCAGGATCGATGTGAGAAAGAGCCCAACTTCACCTGCGCGTCGGACGGCCTCACGTACTTCAACCGCTGCTACATGGATGCAGAGGCCTGCGTCCGGGGGGTGACTTTAACTGTAGTCACCTGCCGCTTCTACCTCGCCGGGCCCCACACCAGCCCGCTGCCTCAGGACACGACGGCTCACCCCACGCCGACGTCCTCCCAGGAGGACCCCATGCCCCCCACGCTGTACTCCAACCCCCACCACCAGTCCATCTACGTCGGAGGTACGGTCAGCTTCCACTGCGACGTCATCGGGGTCCCCAGACCTGACGTCACATGGGAGAAACAGAGCGAGCGGCGCGAGCGTCTGGTCATGAGGCCCGATCAGATGTACGGCAACGTGGTCATCACCAACATCGGCCAGCTGGTCATCTACAACGCCCAGGTGTGGGACACGGGCACCTACACCTGCATTGCCCGGAATGCTGTCGGCGTTCTTCGCGCAGACTACCCACTGTCTGTCATACGCAGGGCGGACGAGGACTTCTCCGAAAACCCCGAGATGACTATGGGGCGGCCGTTCTCGCCGGCCGACTGCCTGGCTGACGTGGACGAGCGGGTGTGCAGCGAGGAGCGCCATGTGGATTGGTATTATGACAGCAAGCTGAGCTCCTGCCTGGCCTTCAGCAACGGCGGTTGCGACGACAGCCGCAACAGGTTCGAAACTTACGAGGAGTGCAAGGCCTTCTGCCAGAGGGAGGGGATGGGCGTGTGCTCTCTGCCGGCTGTTCAGGGCCCCTGCAAGTCTTGGGAGGTGCGTTGGGCCTGGAATTCCCTCATGAAACAGTGCCAAGCCTTCGCCTACGGCGGCTGCCATGGGAACGCCAACAGCTTCCGTACCAAAAAGGAGTGCGAAGCCAACTGCCCACAGCCCAAAAAGAAACCCTGTAAGACGTGTCGGGTGAAGGGGAAGATGGTGCCCATCTTGTGCCGAAGCGACTTTGCCATCGTGGGGCGGCTGACAGAGCTGGTGGAGGATCTGGACTCTGGGTTGGCTCGCTTTAGCTTGGAAGAGGTGCTCCGAGATGAAAAGATGGGACTGACTTTCTTCAACACCCAGCACCTCGAAGTGACTATTGACAAGATCGACTGGAGCTGCCCCTGCCCAAACATCACCGTGGAGGAAAACCCTTTGCTGGTGATGGGCGTGGTGCAGGACGGCATGGCCGTCATCCAGTCCGACAGCTACGTCCGAGCCATCACCGAACGCAGACTCAAGAAGCTGCGGGAGATCCTGGACAAAAAGACCTGCAAGACGCTGTAGATTGAACAGACGTGTCCGTGGTCACTTGAACCTTCACAACTGAGTAGAACAGTAGAAACGTCCATGAAGTCATTTTTGTCTCTACACATGTGTCAATTACAATACAGGTTGTATGACTTTCTACCGTTGCTGAGGCCTTCATACTAGTGATAAAATAGTGTTTTACTCCTATAAAATGTATACTCTGTTATGTCACGTATTCTTATGTTTGTAATTTGAAAAAACAAATCAGATTTTAGACAAATTAGTTAATAGTCACTTAAATGTCTTTGGTTTACAGTATTGTGCTTTTGCTTTGTATTAGTTTCATATGCAGTATGTATGTTCTCCATGTGTACTTTTGTTATAAACAACAGACAACACTGAGCTGCATCCATTTAATCAAGTGTTCAATACAGATTTCATGTGTCGTAGTTTTACACTGACTGGTTTATTTCAGATGTGTTCGGATATATGGGAAGTATTTATTTCAACTTCACAATACTTGTACCATTTGTGTGTGCTTTAAAGGGTGAGATAAGGCATGTTCACCGTCCTGCTCCGATCCGTCCGGTAAAGGAAGGACTCACACAAGACTCTCCTTCCTGAACAGAAGGACTTTGTTGTTTGCCGGCATGTCCACCTAACAAACAAACAAACACATGTCACTGTGACACAACAAACACGTCTCACTGAGAAATGCTTACACCAGCTGATTCCTTACTAATTTCTCCAAGAATAAACCATTTCTCTGTGCCAGTGAACTGAGGAAGGACACATCCCTGAGACCCCACTCTGGGTTCCTGCAAGAAAAAGGACAGTTCTTTTTTTTTTAAACGTATAATCATTATTTAGACCAGACCTCGTTACCTCTGCCGTAGGCTGTGGTCAAAGTCAACGTTGCTTTGTGGGGTGATCTGTCCGTTCACGGCATAGGGCTGTACAATAGACCCAGAGAACATCTTTGACAATACACTGATCTGAATTATACTTCTGACAGAGTGAAAACGTTTGTCAACTTACCCCGTACGTCAGCAGTAGACCCTGAGGCTTCAAGACTGCTCCGGCACCACGGAACAAACCCTGGAAATAAGAGATGGATTCCAGAATGAACCAGATACCGTGTGTCCAGACGAGGGGTACACCAACGATCTGAGGTAGAAACGGAACCTCTGAGGAGTCTTCTTCGTTCATATGAATGCAGAAACTTGATGACCATCTTGTATTCAATTATTGTACAACAACGTGTTGGTTTTATTTCACATGAATGAAGACAGGATTAATGTCCTGAGGGTGTTCTGGCTTGGATCAGAAGATGATCAGCCCCCAAGGAACTTTTCAATAGTTAATACTGCCCAATGTTTGCAAAAGTCAGAACAAATCATATAATAAATCATTCAATGATACGGCCCCATTTTGGTACACTTTGGAATGTAAAATAAATATTCAAGGTTTCTTTCTGAAAAGTGTTTTTTTTTCTGTTTTCAGTTCAGCAAACTAATAAAATGTCTGTTTGACATTACAAGACCAAGAACAATTAATTCACAGCGGGTCTGACAGTGTGGTGTTGATGTGTTGGTACATTTAGTGTATTAATCTACATGTACCTCGGGGTCCTGATGGTGGGCCTGTGTGTGTGTGCTGCATGTACGTGTCTGTTATGTGTATTAATGTTTGTATGTAACTGTTCATTGCTGTGCTGCATTTGTGTTACTTTTAGAACCCACCCACGCCCCCAAACAAATGAGATAGCACATCTCAGGCTGTCCATTAAACCTGTAAGCATCCTCCAGATGTTACCTTTGTTTATCAGGGATGCACACAAACTGTAAACACTTACGGTCATGGCCCACGTCACTTCATTCATTTCAAGGGGTGGGGGTAATACTGCTGACCTCAGCTGTACCAACCTCTGTACAAGCCATGGGGGAGATGTGGATCATGTTGATGTTGACCACCAGGTCCAGGCTCTCAGGCTGGATGCCCCCCCAGTGCTCATGTCCCACAGAGGCATCCAGGTGGATGGCCGGCTTCACGTTCTTCAGCCGGTAGTGAGCTCTGTACGCTTCTATACTGGAAATAATAAAACACACGTTTGCCAGGACAGGATGCGTCCACCACCATCACCTTGGTACCGTAATGTTTGTATTACTGCTCAACTGTAAGTCGTAATAACCCAAGTACACGATCTTTGTGATAGCTAAAAAACAAATACATACATAAAATCAGGTAAAAAGTCATACCTGGCGAGAGACTGGTGATCGTACTCTGACGGCTGCCAGGTGATGCTGGGCAGAGCCCGGGCGAAGTGGGTGACGTGCTGCCCGGTCCCGGAGGAGACCTCCAGCGCCTGCAGCGGTCTGCCGGAGCTCACACTGCCCCGGAGCACGCTCAGGATGGGCTCCTTGTTTCTGTCCGCGGCGGCGGCGGTCAACATGGTGCCAAAGTCCGGACACACCTGTCGAACTGTGCGACACAGTCTACGGAACCAAGCCAGAACCGAAACCACGAGATGAACGACGACGTCACAGCAGCAGCAGCCCCCCCCCCCAACCCGTGACGGGCGCGTAATTAAAAGTCCACTTCCGCGTTTGGTCACGTGACTGCCCCGGCGTCCAATCACAACTGAGGTTCTTGTCTCTGTTGTCAGAAGTCAAAGTTCAGTTCGGTGGTGTTTTAGTGGTGGTGGTGGTGGTGGGGTTTTTTTCAGCTGGCTCCTCTCGATACGGAGGAGCAGCGGCTCCACTCCGAGCGCCTCCTCACCCTATCTCTAAGGGAGCGACCCAGTCACCATACGGAGGACAGCATGGAACATAAACGTAACTAAATGTACCAAATGACTATAAATGCATGTGCCTCATGGGAGGGCCCCAAAACATGTCTGCCTATTGTAGTGTGACTAAGAGCCGGTTCAAGGCCAAGGTGGTAGTAAGTTGAACACTCTGCCTCTAAATCACAAGTACAGTGAGGCTGAACTGTAAGAACATGGTCGAAGGCAGGGGTGTCAAACATACGGCCTGAGGACCAGAAGCGGGTCCAAATTAATGTGAAAAGAGGGAATCGTTTTGAGTGTTTTGTGAAATACGACACCCCTGTTGGTTAAACATAGACGGTTCTTTATTTCAGGGGAAAATAGCGTTCAGGTTCACATCTCTTACAAAATGTACACATTATCTCACATATGAACATCGCATATCTGTTCAGACCCAGATCAAACAGACACAGAAACCATAAAGTGGAGAAAATTCAAATTACTGCCTGAGCATCAGAAGAAGAAGAAAGACACAGTAAATAACGACAGCAAAACACAAATATACATAATAAAGGACTCGCAGTGTGGTAAAATAAATAAAGATAGACAAGTCTGAATCACAACACTACGTACCTAAATAATACCAGCTGGAGGGGGATACTTGTGATATACTGTGATGATGTTGGGTGCCTTTATGCAGAGTGCACGTGGAATTGTGTCAACTACCTAGATGTTTAGAAGCAATCAAAAAGTAAAAAGGAAGACAAAACAGGATTTAGTCCACTTCACACTGCGTATCTGCATTTAACAATGTCTTTTTCTGAGGGTAAATAAATGTGGAGTCTTCAGTACGTTTCAAGAATGAAATGCACGTGCACAATGCACACTTATTTTTACTGGCCTTTTTGAGATATCTGATCTCAGCTGATCTCTTTTGACAAAGGTAATTTAAAGAAGCTGATAATATTAGCTGGTGGAAAACAAATCTTGATTAAGGTCATCTCAACATAAAAAAACCCAAACAAACTGAACAATATGTGCTTGTGCTAAAACGACAACTGGCCTTGCAGTGAGTTCACTGAGTGATGCAACATGTTTTCTGATGTAACAGCTGCTTTCATGCAATAGTGTGCAGGTTGTCCTTCTCCTCCGGTCCGGCTCCAGGTTCTGTACTTTGACTCGGCTCATTGTCCATGTTTAGCAGAGTGTGTAGTTTGTTTGGAGTGGACTCCTGGACCACCACAGGACAGTTTTGTTCCAGACAGAGGAAGGTCTGGCTGTTCTCAAGTGCATCTAGACTTGTTGTTGTATTCACCACAGAATCACTGAAGATGGTGTTGGAGAAGACAGAGTTGAAAGTAAACGAAGAACATAACAGAGACTCCTGCACGGGGGGTTTGTGAAGGTCTTTGGTAACGACGACAGCTGGATCTCTGGGAGGTTTGACAGGAGGAATGGGTGCAGGCTCCCTGTTTTCAGTGACTGATTGTTGCTGTTCCTTTTTATCAGACTCATCTGAGACCAGAGCAGGAGACGTCTCAGCCTCGACTTCCCCCCTGCAGTCGCTACTGATGCTGGAGTGTCGGGACGAGCCCTCGGCGGTGGAAATCACGCTGCTGGCACGAGGAAGACCTTTTGGGGACCAGACCCCTTTTAGTCGACCCTCTTTTTCCAGGGGGGTGGAAAAGCAATTGAGGCAACCAGACATTGAGGACGATTTACCTTGAACATACAACACTGTAACAGATGGAGGTACTCGGCTGGTTTCAGCTTTACAAGACCCGTTGTGTCCTGGATTCATAGCAACCATGTCCCCCGAGTCTGATGAGTGACTTGTCACTTTGCCCCTAGATCCCCTTCTGATGCTCTTTGTGCCTCTCGTGAGCCAGAAGTCCTGCGTTGGCCCTGGGTCTTTCTGTTTTGGTACGGTTTTCAGATCGGCGTTCAGACTTCTTGTATGGGGCACGGTGGAGGCCTTCTCCTTGTTCACAGCACACCAGGAATTCTGATGCTTCAGTGTGCGCAGGGGGGTGGAAGTACCGCTGGGTGGCTGGTAAGAGGAGGAGGAGCAGCGTGATGGGGGCTGCTGGACAGGGCTGCTGCCGTTTGACCACGGTTCATTGTCCAGACTCATGCTGAACTCACCGCTGCTCTCGCTTTGGGCACGACTCTGGACCCCGTTGAGCCCTGAAAGAAAAGGCACAACTGGTTTTCTACAGAGACTCAGTCATGTCATCATATCTCCCGGGATTAAACGCCCTTTGGGTTTGAGTCGTTTATGGGGCCCAAGTGCTTTTATTGACCAAAAGGGGGCAGCAGAGTCAGGTCTTCCTTCTAGCTGTTGGCCTCTGTGCTCAGCATACAGATTAATATAAAACAAGGTCATGATTGCGATTTGATGGATTTACTCTAATTCCTGGGCTGGTAATACATCTGCATGCTCACTGAATCCTCTAAATGAATATCCACAAAGCTTTACCGTGATTTTGCAGCTCATCGTTGTCCTCAAATCCAGATGGCACAGCACTGTCATTTGAATCCTTGTCTGTTGGACAAAGTGTAGACACACGTACGTCAAGTAGTGGGGATACAAGGTCACTCCTTCCAGAGACCATAATACTACATAAGAAAACTACTAGCATGTGTTCTTTTTGCACTAGCATGCTATGCTAAGCGCTATGTATCGGTATCCAGAAAACATCTACCTGTCACCCACAACTCAGAAACATCTGGAACATCATTGTCAGTGGTTGTGGTGTGGAGATGACTGGATGGTGGAGAGGTGGCGTGAAGGTGGAGAATGCACGACATGGATGTGGTAAGAGATGAGGTCAATGTGTCTCTCCTGTCCTCCACATCGGCTCCTGACCTTTCCTGCTGCTCGGAGCGGTCTGCCCCACTCCTCTCCTCCACCAAGCTGCTCAGGGCTGTGTTGTTGGATGGAGAAGGGGAGCAGGTTGGAGGTGGATGAGGGTGAGGATGGACAAGTTTTGAGATGCACGTAGACTACATGTGCCTCCTGGCAGAGCTGAGCCAGTGCTGCAGTTTTCTCCTGCAATGCAGCATTTCTTTGACCTCTGATGTTCTATTATCATATCCCACATCTCTTCCATTGTCGCCACTTTGCAAAATAGTCATTAGTGCGGATGTAAAATGACATTAATTCAAGCTCTTCTGGTGAAACGCCATGGGCATGAACGGCCGCAATTCTGATGTAGCTTTAATGTTAGGATGGACTTTTTCATGAAGACATGTAGTACATGAGGATGAAGGTACATTTAGAGCTTTGTAAAACTAGAATGATCACGTCAGCAGTGAAATAAAAGGCTACAGGCATGTCAGGCTCAAACACTCCACTCCAGTCTTTCTTACACATGGAACGGCGGTAGAGGGGCGTGACTTTGTCTCTGTCCTTCAGCCTGTTCCTCATACGGGGAAACAGTTTCAGTGTGGCTATTTAAAGGGCACGTGCGGCCACGCAGGAGGTAGACAGAGGTGATGGATGCAAGCAAAGACAGAGAGGGGAGTTGGAGTAGGGAGGGATGTAGGCAAGGAGGGAAAAGGTGAGAGACAGGGGCATGGATGGATAAAAGGAGAGAAAAAATACATCAACACACAAGAGAGAGACAGGGGAGGCTGCTGAGGAAAAGTCCACGGACATCATGCATCAGGAACACACTTGTAACAGTTCAGTGATCACAGGAGACATTTAAATCAGAATGATTTCATTGTCAATGGAGTCTAAGGACGGTTTTGACAACAGTAAGGACGTCTAAACCTGGACGTCTGTCCGTCACATGAAGAGTTGATTACCAGTGGACGGAGGGACACACAGACACAATGGTCGGCCTCACCTGAACAATCTGCCTCTAGGTGGGACGCAACATTTGATGCCAGGTCTGGCTAAGACGATGATTGTTACGTTCTTGTGATGTACAGAAATTCATACTCACTGCTGTTGCGCTGGGTCGAGGTAGCATCACCTCCTGGAGTGGAGGAAGAACCTCTGGAGCCAGATGAGCTGATGAAGGAAGTGTTGTCGTGACAAGACGGAAGTTGTTCAGTAAAACTCGAGTGCACTTGTGACGGCAGAGTCTCTGGTCCATGTTCACGACTGCTGGACTTGATCAACTTCTTTAGTTTCAGAGTGATCCAGTTGCCACGCCTTTGGGAGAGCAGATATTTGAGCAGAATGAGGGAGTAAAACCAACTGTCACTATCACTATGCATATGATACTCTGATTTTTGAGGTACAAAGCTGATGGGCATCACTACATTTCTGCTTCTACATTCTGAACAAACTGAAATACTGTTTAATTTCTGTGTTCAACATGGACATTTTAACTTTCTAACTGGCCCCCTCATCACAATTAGATATTATGATGCGTTGGAGGACTTCCCAAATAAATATGCCTTGTTGTGTGCATTTATCCAAATTTCATCCAATCAAGATTGGTTGTATGGGAATAGATGCAACAGACCTGCGAGGGGGCGAGGGCTCGTAGAACTTATACTGGTCCATTATCTTCTCCTCGAGCTTTTCTTTCTGCCTCCTTAAATCATTAAGCTTGTCACTGAGAACACAAAACAGAGAGAGGGCAATACATATTTGAGTACAATTACTTATTTCTCTTCAATACTTTGCTTGTATTTGGTCTCTGAGACTGGTGATGGTGGTTTGGCATTGGAACAAACACTGAACATGATCTTTTAACTCATCTGATAGCAATCTAATTACACACACAGCCTATACCACATTTGGCACATGTATGTCACATCTGTCTCAACAGTTTCAACCGTCGGGTGGGTTTATGGTAGGTTTGGTGATAGTACGGTAACATCTTCTTACATATACTGTCTTTCTTCAACGTGAAACAGGTCCTTGCTCTCCATCGTCTGCTCCAACAAAGTTCGGTTCTGCAGCATCAGCGTCTCAATCTGGCTGCTCAGATGGCGATTCTCTTCCTCCAGGTTGCCCTTCAGCTGACTCAGCAACTAAATATCACACAAACAAGCAGCCAGTGAGTATATTGTCATACAATACATGAGGTCACTTCCTTCAGCATATGTCACCCTGACAATAATTTCACTTTGTTCCCAGAGTGTCAAGTGAGCACTACATCCCTACCTCACACTGGTTGGTGAGCTTTGTGGAGGTGATGTCCAACTGCTGATAGTCCTTTTTGAGCTTGGAGAAGTCCGCCTCCAGCCAGGTGTGCTCCAGTTTGGCCTCATTCAGCTGACTCTTCAGCTGCTTGTGATCCGCTGCCAGCAGCTCGTTGTCATTAAGAAGCTGACGGTATGTTTGGTTCAGCCTGAGTTATTCACATGACTGATGTTTAGGTGTACGTCGGTGACCGTGACAGACAGGACAGTGAACGTCGCGGATGTCCTCACCAGTCTTTGTCATCGCGAAGCCGGCTGCATTCGGCAGAAGTGGTCCTGTGCTGTTCCTGCTCCAGAGACATTCTCATCTGCTCCTCCTTCAGGGCTCTTTCTAGGCCTTCCAGCTTGTCCCGCTGCTGCAACAAGCTGTTGTACCTAAATACACCCCCAGCACGCGTGAAACAAATACAGGAACCGCACAAATGAAAATGTAGCCAAGCTTCGGGTGGAACTCCCTAAGTGTAACCTAAACCTATAGATACATGCAACCACAACTTGTGTTGCAGCTACACACACACACACACACACACACCTGTCCTGTAGCGTGCGATGTTCCAGCTCCAGTGTGCGATGGGCATTTTTCAAACAGCCATGTTTGCCCATCAGGACCTCATACTCCATGGCCTGCCGCTCATGCAGAGCCGCCAGCCGGTCGTGATCACGCAGCAGCTGCTCGTGGGCACCGCGGAGCTCTTCTCGTTCATGTACCACACCGTCGCGGTCACTCTCAGTCCTCGTCTGCTGCTGCTGCAGCTGAGCATTCTGGGCCATGAGGGAGGTACTCTGGGACGTCAGCATGGACTTCTCCACCTTCAGAAGAACAGAGGTCCACTTGATGCATGTTGCTCAGGTGGGTTTTTTGTCTTAATTTCATTTTACACATTCAGAAGCTCAGCCATACACTGTCACAATAACCCCCCAGCACATGGCACCTATTTCTAAATGCTGTAAAATTTGAAAAGAAATACAAATATTTAGACACAGCGATACCACCTTTTCGACTGATATTATGTTATCATCACAAGCAGAAAATAAATGGCCAAGGCCTCATTTTTTCCTCCACATCATTATTTATTCCTGCCAGCATCAGTTTCTATTTCTGTCATATCTTGAAAACCATGGAAATGGCTAGATAGCAGCTCTGTTGAGCTATTTTTGTTGTAATCATTATGTTTGCTCAAACAAATGTACCTTTAGTGGCAGCGGGCATTAAATTGAACAACACCTGCATTCAGGATCTACAAGGACTGTTTCCTTCTGAGTTGTTTGTTTTGTGGTACCTGCAGGTTAGCATTGTGAGTCTGCAAGGCTGTGTTGTTCTCCTGCAGTGAGGCAGCTTGTGTCTGCAAGGTGAGGATCTGGGCCTGCTGACTGTCAGACTGGCTCTCCAGGTGCTTCAGCTGGGACTGTGTAGCCTGGCGCTCTGCCTCCAGTGTCGCATTCTGAATGAGAGGAAAAGAAATATTACGCCACGTGCATCAACAGTACCGAGAGTCTGGTGTGGCTCACCTTCCTCTCCACTTCAATGAGACGGTCTTTGAGCTTCAGCAGTTCTTTTGTAGCTTCGTGACTTTCACGCAGCCACTCACTCATCGCCTGTCCGTTCTCCTTCGGAGGGGTGGAGTTTGACGCCGTACACTCCTCCTCCTGCCTCTGCTGCAAAGCCTCGTAGCTCAGTCTCACCTGTGTTAATGGAAGGTTTCTCGTGTTTGTATCCCAGGATACTGTCAGTGGAGGTCAAACTTGGCTTACAGTCTTGAGCTCCTGACGGAGCTGCTGGTTGAGGAAGGAGGATTCCTGCAGACGCATCTCCAGGGCAGCCATCTTGTCCTCTTTGATCTGAAGGGACCGTTTGAGAGACAGCTCCAACTCTGATTCCAGAATCTTGAACCTGCTGCAAGAATGAATGAGTATTTTAATCTGGACTACTGTAAATGACACACATCCCCTTCAAAGGCGAGGGGGTCAGCAGGTCACCTGTCATCAGATGTCCTGTCCTCTTGATTCAGGTTCTTCATCTCCAGCTCATGGGTGAGCCGCTCGAGTTCATGATCTCTCTGTTGGGTCTTCAGTTTCTCACTCACGAGCTCCTGAAGATGGACAGATGATGTTCCTCTGATGACAGGGGACATTAATCTGACTCACCTCTCGGAGGGTGGCCACAGTCCTTTGGTCAATAGCAGCTTGCTTGGTCATCTCCCTGTTGTCTCTCTCTAGACCTTTGACCCTCTCAGCGGTCTCTCTTAACGCCTCCACTTCTTTCACGAGAAGGCGCATCTCCCTCTCCAGGCTCGCCATGCAGACGTTACTGCTGTCTAAGTTGGCTTCTTGAATTTCAGTCTGCGACAGAACACAGGAGATAATAAGTGTGACTCTGAGTCACCCAAACCTTGTACCTAGACGACAGACGTACGTACCTGCTGGCGGAGTCGTCGATTCTCCTTCTCCAACTGCCTCTTTTCCTTCTCCAGAGTCGTGTTCTCTTGTCCCAGGCTTTGCTTCTCTGTTTCCAGTTGTTCAAGACGCCGTGCAGCTATTCGAATGTCCTCCAAGGTGGCCTGTAGACTCTGGTTTTCTGCCTCCAGCTCCTGAACCTCTGCCTCCAGGCGCTGGACTTTGCGGTCTACAGAGATAATGGAGGGACAAAAAGTGGTAAAACCATATGTGCATGGTTAAGAAAGCTTATTTCATTTACTTCAATAACATATCATATCTGATCATATACAGAACCCACCAGTGTTGTCAAGAGCAGTCTGCAAGTGTTGATTTGTCGAGTCCAGGGCCCTACATTTGGCCACCAGTCGCTGGGTCTGCTTACTGGCATAAGACGCGTGTGTTGGCAGACCTGCAAAGACGCTGTGAGGCCTGGGTCTGCCTCTGGAACCAGGGGAGTGATCATGTGATCCAACTAAAGAATACTGCCTATTGTGTCCATTTTCCATCTCTTCCAGATCAGACATCGGTTCTTTGAGATGCTCTCCACTATTGCCGTCCTCTAACTGTCCTTTCTCCTGAGCGTGATGGTCTCCATTGGTGAACTGGTGGATGCCACTCTGGACCCGCTCCAATTGCAGCTCGTCTGTGTGTAGTTGCTGGGGTTGTTCTGGATCTCTTAGTTTTACCTTCCTGGGTGTGATAACATCTTTGCAGTGTTCCATGTTTGAGAAGGATGTTAATAACTCTGTGTTTACATCGGATGTTGGGGGACGGTTGTTGGTACAGCAGACCACCTGACAGACGTGGTCGCCCTCAGTCTGGTCACTGTTCTGTGGGACAGATCTCAGCTCCTCTATGGTTCTAAGGAGGCTTCGGTTCTCCATCTCTAGCTTCAGCATCCGGCTACGGATCCTTTCAGTTACCTCTTCACTTAGAGTCTGCTGGACTGCAAGCAAACACATCGTGTGAACATGGTACTGATCCTGTAACGTGAATAACCCAGAATGAATCACTTCCAATCTCTTGTTGGTTAGTCTGATAAACATGTCAGATATTTACTCTTTTATTAAAACTGGAACTGCACCAACACACTTATATTAAATACTTAAGGTCACCACTGAAAATAACTGATGATGATCCTATCATCGGATCATTTCTGACAATGGTTCTTTGGCCCATCAAGAGCTTTAAATGGTTTATGAACAGAGGACTTCATGCAGCCACCAGTCTCCTCTGTGTTCTCTTACCCTGAGAGTTGCCAGCGGTCTTGGAGAGCTGCTCTAACTCCCAGCCAAGGTGCTGGGACTCCTCCATACTTCTCCTCTGGGCTAAACACAGAGCCAGGTTTTCTCCCTGCAGCTCCTCGATGCGCTTCCGGTCTGCTTCCCTCTCCTGAGGTGGAGATGCAAATATATGAGAAAGGAGAACAAAATCCATTCGCACTAACAAACTAGACTTCACCACTTAGAAGTTCAAGTTGTTTTTGAATAGGATCACCACTGATCCCTGACCTGTTCCACGTCATGTAGCCGGGCCTTCAGCAACAGACTTTGCTTCTCCAGGTGGTGGATTTTATCTGAACGTGCCCTCCAGCCTGCCAGCTGATCCTCCAGCACCTCTTTGGTCTCCTGTAGCACTCTGTTATCTTCTTTTAGCTCCTGAGATACACAACACGTGTCTCAGAATGTGCTATTTCATCTTTCTTTTATTTGTCCTGTTCAAACTATCTCATTTGTTCATTAAGGAAACGTTTCCTACAAGTCCTCATCATCTCCAAAGGTTCAGACATGTTCAGGTAAAGTATACATGCTGCCTCAACCTCCACTTTGGCCTTGTAGAACTCCAACTTGTGCAGTTGCTCCCTGTAGCGTCCGACTTCACTCTCCAGCTTGTCTGCCTTGATCGCTCTCTCTCTCAGAGCGTCCAGCTCATCACGGTAGGTGCGGGCTGCACGGGCGTCCATGTGTAGCTGGGAGTTCTGATGGAGGTTCACACAGTCAGGATTTATTGTAAAAACTATACTGTACTAAAACTGTGCACTTTTTTCAACTTCCATAGTTGGAAACACACAAAAAATGGGAAAAAAGACAGTGAAGACCTGACCTAGACCCAGAAACTGGGATGTAATTAAATCTGCATAAGCTTCAATTGTCATTTATATCCTTGAGTTCAAAGGTTTACTAATGCTCAGCAGTATAACGTGCATGAATCTGAGTAATCTGCTGAGCTGTCAGCGTTTGTGCTATTCAAAAGGAGTTTATTCTCCTTCTTCTTCTTCTGTAAGTTGAAACCTCCAGTTGGATCCTCTTCAGCTCTGCCTCCATGTTCTCCAGCTCATGCCTACAGTCCAGCATCTGTTCGTTCTTCTCCTCTCTGTGGGAAAACGTGCAGCACAGAGAGAAGACAAACACAGATGATTAGCATGCATGCCTGGCACTTGATTGCAAATTACAAATTTTAGAAATCACTTTTTTTTTTGTCACCAAATGCACCGTCAAAGTCAGACACCTCAGTTTATTCTCATCAACCATTGTGTCCTCTTTACAAAATCTATTGAATCTTCTTTTATATTAATCTAATACACAATAATTGCTTATTGGCGCTATGTAATATTGTGTTTGCTATGTGGGTCTGAACATCCCTACAGGAGAACACACTGGAGCGAGATCGAGAGCAAAAGATAAACAGGGATCTTGATCGGATCAAGGTTAGTGTGTGTGTGTGTGTGTGTGTGTGTGTGTGCATGCTACATAAGCAGTAACCCTGACCAAATGTGGGTCAGTGGTAGTACACAGCCATGGAACAGGCCAGGCCCATATTAAAGTGGGCCAAACTCCCTGGGGCATCCCTGATCCTGTCGTGTTGCTCTCGCTCTCATTCAGTCTCCATTGGAGAGAGGAGGTCCAGCTCCAGTACCAGCAACCGACAGATATCACAGGGACAGATGATATCAAAAAGTATAATGTGACTCTCCACAACAAACTTAGAACGAAAAAGAAAGTCTGCACGTGTTACGTTTCTCTGACTAAAGTGTGACCTATTGGATTTTTTTTATATTTGCGTGGCACACAGTCTCATCCTGAGCAGGGTCTGCTAATGAATCTTTCCACACTAAGCAGTAAATCACTTGATAACTGCGTCTGACCTCTCTGCCAGCAACTCCTCCAATCCGCAATAGATTTTTTTTTAACCTTCTTGGACAAATATGGGCCTGATCTTTATCCACTCACAGCTCTTGTCTAAGTCGTCTGATCTTGGCCTTGGAGTCAGCCAGCTCCACCGCTAAGTGCTGCTGGGTCCCTGCTTGCTGCTGGGTGCTGGGGGAGTAGCAGGCGGACTTGGGGCTGGATGGGCTGCTGAGCGTGCTGACCACGCCTTCCCTTTCCAGTGTTAGCTCTGCGATAGTCTGCAGAAAGGACCGGAAAGAGAATTACCTGCGATCCCTTCATGCTCCTCTGGATATCAGGTCCTATATCAACTGTCCAGAGGTTTACAAATCACTGCATTTGGTTTATATACCACCATTATCAAAGAACACGAGTGCCTCTTCCATGTCTTCAGTGTGTCATACAAATACCTCTAGATGCGCATCCCTCTGGTCCAGAAGACGACGAACGTGTGCAATCAGGGTCCTGGCCATGGCCACCAGCTCATCTGGGTGCACGTCACCGGACTCTAACCACTGCAGATCAAACATGTTTTCTGGACTGTGGGTCAGCTGGGGAACATCAAGGAGGGATGGTCACGGAACAAAACACAGAACATGTGTCAACACAGAGTGGATTCTGCTGATGCAGAGAGGAAATCACAGGTACTTTCACACACACGGACATTGTACTTTTTGAAAGAATCTTTGAACATGCTATATCAATATAATGTCATGTAATGTAATAATGATGATGATGATGATGCTGATGATGATGAGTGTCATTATCATTGTTATTATTATTATATCCATCCCAAACAGCAAGGTGGAATAAAAAGCTCTGGTCTTATGAGGTTAAAATAGTTTGCTGATTCGCACACTCGCAAATTTAAAAAAAAAAATCATTTTATTTTGAAATGCTTCCTGTGGTCATTACGTACAGCTTAGGGAGATGATTACGGATTTTAAAGTTGAAATTCTCATCCTTCTGATTTAAAACAGAATATATTGACTTCAGCTGACTCTCATTCCAAACACTTGCTGTCTTTGTTTACTGTAGCTCTCTCTTTTTAAGTAGGCTATATAAAAGTACATACAAACAACTGGTTTGTGTCATTGGGGCTGTGCTGTTTTGAGCTTTTAACCTTCTCTGTACGATTTGTTGACAGGCAGACATCTTCATGTTGGAGGAAGGAATGAGATACCTCTTGAATGTGCACAGCGATGGCAGCTTTCGTGTCAAAGTCAAGCGTCTGGATCCTCTCGATGTACTCCTCTTTCTGCTCACACTAAAACAGAACGTCATTTTGCTCACACGTCTCTAAGGAGGTAAGGCGGCTGCGTGCTGTGTGAAAACACGAAAGCACGTAGTCATGTCTGCTCTGTGTTTACCTGGACTGCACATCCCAACAGCAGCAGCAACAGCTTCTTCATTTCCTCCAGAGTTTGTTCTATGGAGAATAAAAGAGTTTGTTAGCGAGGAGGAATGGTCAGATGGGATTCCTTGAGGCGTTACATTTGAGTGGAGAGCAGCTCTGGCTGGAGAATTTGGGTCATCACTAACAAAAGCCTTTCCATCACATGCAAGTGTGCTTATCAGACTGATAGAGTGCAATTGAATCAAAAGAGCTCAGTATGGAGAAGAGAAGACAGACTGTCTGAGGGGGAAACCCCTCATTTTAAAGTCATGTGCATCCATGTTTGAAGATACATTTGACAATGAAACATTTTGCATTTGTGAGATTCTCTTCTGAGATCAAATAACGTATTTATATATGTGAAGCCTGTTTCTGAGAGATACACACAAAGATTGTTACCAGCAGTTCTAATAGTCTGTGATGTTACTGACAGGACTCTTCCTCTCCATGTTTTCTAACAGCAAATGTCCATGAAACATGGACATTTACATATAAACATATATTAGACTTCCACACATGAAGTGACTTGGGAGAGAATGACATCCGAGTGACATCAGAGAGAATGGAAGATTCAAGAAAAAGAAGGTACCACAGTGAGGAGTCCTGCCGAGCAGCTGAACATTTGGCACTGGCGTCATTATTAACTGTCTCAGATTGTCCTAAAGAAAAAAGGAGGAACACATGTGGTTGAGGGGCAAAGGATGACCGGCACATTTTGAGAATGACAAACAACCATGGAAAAAGGTGTATGTATGTACAGCACATAGCAGCTGCACACACTCATGTATAGAGGCTGAGCCAACAAGTGTGAATGGGTGAAGGACCGAGCCAGACTCCCTGGTGCTGTGGGCAAATGGTCTGAAACTGTTTTGGTTGGCCCTGGTTTCTAAGATACATATAAGGTACTTCCATTCCTGAGAGCACCGGTGTATGTAAGACGGTTTTGACTCACTGGATGGTGAGAGCTGACGGGGGGACGTTACACATCTTCAGCTCACTCAAAGTTGAACTGGCTGATCCTCCTTTTTTTCCATACGTGACTATGGGACTGGGAGGCTCAGACTAAGTCTAATAGAATATTTAGTTCAGGAGAAGTTCATTTGCAGATGAAACATACACATACAAGCATACACACAGCGCGATGCCCTTTATACATGACTTTCACTGGATATTCGTGTGTCTTTCATCTTGTCTATGTTCAACATGATTTCAAGAAAAGAAAATCAAGCCAGCAACAACAAAAGATACAGTCGCTGTCCTCGATGGACTTCTTTTTACTTTTTGACTGATCATTCATGTTCTTTCTATGCAAGAAGCAGGCGTGACTTACTTTTCACTAAAATGTCACAGTATTTAAGAAGACAACACGCCGTCACTTCACAATCATACACGTTTACATGTTTTTTAGCCTGTGGGGTTAGCTGCAGTGACAAGAAGACTGTTCTGTTTTCATTGATTTGACATTCGTAATCTCCGAGATCACAGATCTTAACTACAGCAGCTTAGCTCAAAACGTCGTAAATGACTGTGAAGACTGAGCGGCGCTGGTGTCTGCCGCTGTGTCACGTGTCGGTTGGAAATGTGTCAGTGGTTACCAGGGCACACTGCTGCGCCCCCAACCTGCGCTGCTTACGCAGATGTTGACATGTTCCATATTTGGGGCATGTGTCCTACAACCAACTAAATGATCTGTGTGTGTAAACCAAGTGCTGCTCTCTGGCACTTGTGCGCATGTGTGGTCCAGTGTGTGTGCGTGTCTTTATGGTGCCAAGTTGCTGTCAGATGGAAAAATCCAAATGTTCCACTATCATAATCTGATGTTGTGAGAGAGCTTAGCAACATGTAGCTGATCCATTATAAATATATGGGGGAGGAGACATGTCACACTCACCTGATAATAAGTCTTGATTTCCTGGACAAGGAAGTTCAGGTTCTGGACCCTCTGACTTGGATCCCTGCTCACCTTGTTTGCACTCTGAGGTGCTGCAGCAGAGGGACTTCTGAGAATGGGAACAGAGGTTGTCTTTACTTCTTTGGTTTTCACAGAAAATGAGTGATGAGAAGACACAAGCTGGTAAAACTCTCGTGTTCCTCAGGCAAACAGCGTTTCACGTCACACACAAACAACTGTGTCTGCTGTCTGCTGACCCGACTGAAAAAACAAGAATAAACCTGGAATTTAAAAAATAAAAATCCATGTTGGCTGTTAACAGGGATTTTACACACTATACCTGAGAATATGATGCTATTGCTGCAGGTGAACTGAGGCCACGATCCCTGGAGACCCTGCCCCCTACCTGCACTGTGCTTCCTCTATCACAGAAACCTGGACTACTGAGGCCACGTTTGAGCCCAGAGCACCAGACGATTGGAGCCACATGTTTGAGCCCATGGACGACATGAAGTGACATGGGTTCATGGGGAAAGATGATAAACGTAAGCTGTAGCTGGCACCATTTCATTGACCAAAATTCCCTTTTCTGGACAGTTTTCCACCCGTTGCAACCCTACATGAGAGTCCTGTGACTCACAGTCTCCTTGTGCTGTTAATTTGTCCCGTTTAGGCCTCCCCCATCTGTGTGCCAGTGCCACTAAACACCAGCCAACCAGACCCTAATCCCACAGGGTCTCCCAATCCAAGGATTATCTCGCCCTCCTCCCCTCTCGTCAGCATAGCATTGTTTCTCATTTAGAGCTGGTTATTACGACCCCGGGGGGATAAGTGGGATGAATGGGTGCTGTGGACTTGAGGTGGGCAGACCTCAATGTCCACAAGTGCATAGAATCATCACTTTGTTCCCGTTCCTCTCTAAATGTTCACTACCAAAGTGTGGAACACACCTGCCCTCACTGCATCTCTCTGTGCTTCTACAGCCATGACGTTTCAACTGGCAGACGCCCATCAGTTTATGAAGGCTGAGGGTAAGTCCTTCGCAACATACGGCACTCAAATCATAATCTCTTAAATAGCGTCATGATGGCGTCTAGGATGTCCTTCATGTCTTCACAGGCTCTTTGTTCAGACCAATGTTCCTCAGTGTTTCTTGATCCAACCTGTGAGACATGACTTCCTAAAAAGACCATCTGTAGAACTGCAAACGGATTTGAAGACTATATGGCAGACAGATAGGGAATGTGAACTAAATGAGGAATGGAAGAGAATAGTAGCAGGGAGGCTAGAGGGAAGTTTACCCAAGATAAGCCTATGCAGATCGTATTCGACCACCTCTAGATGCCATAGGATGGGTTTATTACCTCTCTTTCCAAATCTCTTTTGGAAATTTGGAACACAGGCAGGGACTTTCCTACATGTGTTATGGGAGTGTAGTTCGATACAACCATTTTGGGTGAAAGGAATAGAGCACCTGGGGAAGGCTGTGTCAAAACACGATTTTGCAGTTACAGCAGCCCAAAATATCTTCAGATTATGGAAAAGTACATCTGCACCATACTTTAAGAAATGGACTGAAAATATGACAGAAATAGCATCGTACAAGCTGATGCTGGCAAGAATTAATAATGATGCAGGAGAGGAGAGAAGGCCATGGGACCGTTTCTGTACTATGGGTGAGAACAACAAGACTTGAATTCAGGAGACAGTATAGCTGTGTCTAATATTATTTAAAGTTATTTATTTTAGGTTCTAACTTCAGTGTGTGAATTACTCTGTATGAGCATGTATATGTAGGTACCAAATGTAACGGCATCCAACAGAGCTGTCTTAAAGTGTAAAATAAAATGAAAAGAAATAAAACTCACAGGAAAAAAATTACTCCAGAGCAACAAAGACCTTAGTGTTTATGGCTGTGTTAGCAGATGTTAGCAGACTCAAGACAGTATCAGCTTCCATCCAGCCATGTGTTTATCTATGGGTTTATGACAGAAGCCAAAAACAATAGAATATTCATAATCTATGTCCACACAAGACTGTTGGATGTGGGACAAATGCTGAGTGGAGAAAAACATGATTCGACTTACATTTGGCTCATTATGTCATTCAGAAAGACTCCATCCAGTAGCTCAGAGA
This sequence comes from Aeoliscus strigatus, assembly GCA_901007665.1. Lineage (NCBI taxonomy): Eukaryota > Metazoa > Chordata > Actinopteri > Syngnathiformes > Centriscidae > Aeoliscus > Aeoliscus strigatus. The sequence continues at coordinate 73,582 of CAAKHB010003834.1, forward strand.
AATCCAAGCTCGTGCCCACGTCGTGTGGGGCAAACGTCTTCACCTGAGTGACAGAGGATACAGGATGAAGACGACACAAGGTTCATTTGACACGCTCCGACAGGTGTACTTACCCAAGTGACCAGTGGACTCAGCATGAACTGATCCAAACAGGGCACAAACCCCTCCATCTCCAGTCCACACAGTCAAAGACGGAATTTACCAGAATCTCCCAGCGGTTTGGACTCGGACTGGCGTCAGTCCTGCGGCTGAACATCCCTCAGAGGTCCTGAACTAGAGTGTCTGCCTCCATCTCATCAGACTAGTTGAGCACAACACGCTGGATGGTCTGGTGCAGGAAGTTAAACAACATCACATCCGCATTTTGTCCCGCAACGACACCACGAACACCTTCAGTGATCGTCTGCGGCTGCACGGGCATCTGTCGCCACCTCTCTCTCTCTCTCCCTCTCTCTCTCTCCCCCTCTCTCTAAAGTGCTTTTGTAAAAAAAAAAACTGCTAACAGACCAATCTGAAATATCTTTGCAGTTAATCTGTTACCATGACGACTACCCCT
>CAAKHB010003837.1:8421-30171 GCA_901007665.1 Aeoliscus strigatus
TTTCCTCCCATGGTTTCCTCCCCTCTATTTTACAGGAACATCTACTGACCAAGTGATCCCACTTCCATCACAACACTGCCCCCTAGTGATGATTCATCAAAAGTCTCAGAACAGAACAGTCTCAGAAGGTTCTCACACATCTGCTCACACTGCTGATGTACATCACATTCTCCATATTCTCTACAAGTTTGACAAGGGTTTTCATCAGCTGTTCATACATCAAACAATTGGTCATCTGATCTGACAGGTTATTTCCATGAATCTTTGAACCCAGGAGGCAGAAAAACAATAAAATGTCTGCAATGTGTATTCGTTTTGTATTTATCTTGTCAGTTTACATGTTGTCTTTGTAACTGAAACAATAGAAGCTGATTGCTGCAGAAAAATACTTTTTCAACAATCATTTTAATCTATTTACAAGTTCTAACACTATCTTAACTATAGTCTGTAAACAGTCTTTGATTTATACACTTTATTTAACTGTGCAATCACATAATTTAAATCATACTGCTTAAATCTATAAATAAAGGTACAAGTTTCTGGAAAATGCTATTGATAAATGGATGATGATGATGATGATTAATAATAATAATAATTCTGTCATATTTTCTCGAACAGAATGAAGCATTCCAGATTTTTCATGAAAAAAATATTTTTAAGGAAGAAAATACAAACAAACAAAAAATAGCTTTAAGGGTGAGAGTAAATCACAAACAAAAAACATTTAGGTAAGTGACTTCTAAAAACTTGAGTTGTTTCGTCACGACATTGATTATGTTTTTTTTCATGGAGAGGAGTAATACGCAGTTTTTAGGTGCAGGACATGAACGCCTCCAGCAGGAGCAGCAGCGCCCCTCAGTGGAGAGCTTCTGTCATGTCACCCTACAGTTAGCGTGTCCCTCTCTGCCAGGTGCGTACAGGTCTCAGTCAGTTCAACAGTCGCACCTCGTCCTGCCCTGCAGGCCGTGAACGCTCCTGATTGCTCCGCCCACAAACGTCTTGCGTTGCTCCCTCCGCTCCGCCCCCAGATGGCTCTGACGCACCAGTTACGTCTGACCGTAAAAAATAGAAACTTTCAAGATGGCCGAGTCCGTGGACTCCATGCATTTCGCAGCAAACAGCAAAACAAATTCCCCCAAACCCCTACTAGCTAAACGTCCACCGGAGAGCCGACCGCAGTCTTCCGGCGATATTTACCCACCAGCCCCGAAGAAGGTCCGAGTGGAGGAGAAGCGGCTGAAGCACAGGAAGCTGAACGGAGAGGTGTGCGCAGCGGACAAACACAACGGGAAGCAGAGTTGTGGGAGCCCAGCGAAATGGAGTTTCGGCCCGGCCAAGGCGAGCCACTCCACCGCCGCTGCGGTGCCCGCTACTCCCGCTCGGAAAATCTTCAAGATAAGCAACTTCCTCGCTTCGCCGCCGAAAGTGAAGAAGGCGAAGGAGAAACGACACAAGGAGAAAAGCAGCGAAGCGCAGCGCAGCTCAGCCGCTGTGGAGCGACTGAGCCCAGCTAGCTGCCATACAAAGACCGAGAACGGCGACGTGAAAACGCTCCAGAGAGGTAGGAGAGTCGGCTCGGCTCCGCGGAGCTCCTAGTCCCACAGCCCGGGCTCAACAAAACCACCTACTGAAACATTACACCGGTTTTACTCCACCATAGGCCCCAGCATTTATTAGGCCCAGATGTTGATTTAATAACTCACACGTGGAAATGTTTGTTAAACAGTGTGTGTGTGAGAGAGTGAGCGTGAAGTAGCTCACTCACTGTGTCTTCTCTTATTCTCAGATCATCGTGTGAAAGAGAAGGACAGAGAGAAGAAAAAAGAAAGAAGCAAAGAGTGGAAAAATCACAAACTGCCACCTGAACATGACATTGCAAGAGAGAACGGAGATGTGTTTTCTCCACAGAAAGGTAAAGATGCAACATAACTCAGGAGCTGTTTGTGGTGATTATTTGTTTATTGGTTTATTGTTACAGAGAGAAATGTAATGTGACATGATTATACATTATACATCATAATTGCTTATGGATGTTAAGAAACAGTTAATTTCATTTTAATTTAAACACACACAAATTTAAGACATCATTTACTCAGGGAACCAAGTAATCCACATCCTTGGCATGTATTGTTACATGTATAGTCACATAAAAACTTGTTCTTTTTTAATTTTTAGAGTTGAAGGAGAAGCCTAAGGCCAGTTCAGAGGAAGACCTCCTGCTGAAGAAACTGAAGAAGAAGAAGAAAAAGAAGCACAAAGATGGCGAGCGGGCAAAGGAGAGGCACAACCGGCCCAAAATGTATCACCGCTCATGCCAGACTGTATATTCGGGAGTGACTCTGGGTCTGCCCGACTTACTCGGCCGGGTTAACGGGAACAACCGCATCGGCAGCAGTGTACTTCACACCACGCCGCCACAGCACCACCACTGGGACCCTCCTGTCACTACCTCCATCCCCACCATGGTCAGGGACCGTCTGTGCTACAGCTCCCCACTCCACAGCACCCCTGCGGCGGGTATCCCCGGGCTGGAGTTTGGCCATCTGATCCACCTGGAGCAGCAGGCCAACGGGGGGGCTTCTGTGGCCCACGCCTACAGCGAGCAGCTTTCCTGCCTGACGCCGGCGGAGATGCAGCGCTTCGCCCAGGAGTTTGTCACCCTGTCGTTTAGCGAGGACGAGGCACAGGCTGCGTGTTTTGTGATGGGAATCATCCACGGAGCGGCCTCGTACCTCCCAGACTTTCTGGATTACTTCTCCTACAAGTTCCCCAACGCACCAGTGAAGATGGAGGTGCTGGGGAAGAAGGACATCGAGACGACAACCATGGTCAACTTCCACTCTCAGGTATGACTGTTTTCATCTGGTATGTTTGGTACGTCCCACCAGAATAAAAGCCAGCTTCTCAGGTGCTGTTATGGACGCCAGCATGTTTCACACGTCAAAAAACAAGGCACCCAAACTTAGAGAAAAGATGACAAATGGGCCAGTTCCAATTCTAAATTTTCTGCTAAATACTCATCGAGTTCATGGAGAATAACTTTTGCTGACACCTTTAACCGAGTCAATATTACGCCTGAGTAAACTGTGTTTTTTTGCTTCTGTTTCTGCCGTCTTCTCTCTGTGCCATAGGTCCACGGATGGTTTGAGCGTTAGACAATCGTCCACATGACGTAAATGTACCAATGTGTGATAGATAAACTTTGAATGAACATGTTTTTTAGTCAGACTGAATGACAGGAGGTGTCATTGAATTCACTGAATCAGTGCTTGGCCTTTAAAGTTGTGAACAAAGTAAAGTACCTCAGTAGTGTTTCCAGGTCAGTGTGTTTAAATAATGAACGTGATGCAGGTAACCATGTGGGAGCGGTTGTGGATGGTTCATCCGGTGTGTGTGAAACACGTTTTTCTCTGCTGGATTATTGTTGGTCTAATCCCCCCGCGTACTGTCGTACATTGATTGCCGTTCCAGTCGCCTGAATGGTTTCATCTTTTCTTCATCGCAGCGTCAATGAGCTGAATGGAATTGACCCAATAATTTTTCTAAATTGTCTTCATAGTCTCTGGGTATGTTTTTGCTCATATTGGTTGCTTGCTGAGCCCCAATAATAAATATACTGTATATTATCTGTGTATCAGCCTTAGGCTGCTCCCTTGCTCCCTTGTTTCTGCTTCTCCGTGCGATTTACCACCACTGAGACTTTAATGATATCTGAAAGTGTTAATAATTTCCAGTCAGTCGGAAACAACCTCGACCTCCCAGTCACTTTCTGGACGTGACTAATTGGAGCACAGGCTGAGAGGATCCATCTAGGTCAGACAAACCTAAAACCATTCTGTACAGGGACCCTCAGCGAGGAGAACTCTTCCATGGTCTCATCTGCATAATCACACCTTCACCCCCCCTCGTCTGCCACCTTTGTTTGTTTGTGGTTCATTCTGGTGGTTCTCCATGACACCAAACCTCTGTGATAACTGGGTGGAATCATGCTGCCTTCACCAGTGCCCGATGTGAGAAAAGCACAGGAATGCCCGCTCACGTCTTGATCTTCAGTGGGAAATTAGGAGATGTCGATACACCAGTTGCTGAGATTAGGTGACCTTTGACATTTCAATATGGCGGATTGGTCACAGATGGTAAACGGTTCATTTATTAACTTTCCTGCTGCTGTTTCACTGAACCAAACTGCTCCCGCTGCTGACTGTGGACATTGTAAGGTGTGTTTTGCTGCCTCCTCCAATCCACAAATCAATATGCAGTTAGCACGTAATGATGAACCAAAACAACTAAACATACCACACTCATATGAATGAATCCTCCTGACAGCAGGCAGGTGCAGGCAGCATTTATGTCTCCTCATAATGAGGTCGGTGGATCCCACTGAACAGCGGTGTTTGATGCCCTCCTCCATCTGAGTGACATTGGTTGATGACACGCGAGCATTAGATGGTGCATTTCATTGCAGAGCTTTGCTGAAAGGCCTGAATTAAATCCTTTTTTTGGTAGTAAACCAAAGTGTTGTGTTCCTCCGGCGGCGTGTCACAGACTCCAGGGGTCCTCTCTTCTCACTCTGAGAATCACTTCGAGACGTCCCGGGAGCTGGAGGTTCAGTCGTGATTGGCAGGAGTTGTGTGTGAGAGTCGTTTCGTTCCTCCTGTCAAAGAGGAGGTTTAATCCAAAATTGTGTCAGATTTCTGCTGGAAATGAAACCTCTCTCACACACAGTGTTCGGACAGGATGTCAGCTAGTCACCAGCTCTTTTGTCTTATGATAATATCCAAATACAGCGTGGCCAGGTGGGAAATGTGGAATTATCATACCAGAGGCTCAAAATGATCGTATTTTACACCCATCAGAACCGAAATAACCATAGCAGTGTTTCATACAGTCCATTTCATGCTTTTAAGAAAGATGGAATACAGGGAATAGGTGATGCTCACTGTTTGATAGTGAAATATGACAAATGATATCTCTTTTTATATATATATATAAAAAATAGTTTTTAACCTTAATAAGTAACTAGAAGTGGAAGTGGTGATGGTGGGTTTATCTTGGACAGGAGATCTTGGATCAGTGGAGATGATCAACAGAGTTGATTTGTGTGTGTGTCTGTGGGGGGGGTGAGTTTACTAGAGTCTGTGGAGAGACATAAAGTGGTAATTTACTGTGTGACGATGTCTGTGGTGTGTGTGCGTGCTGGCTGTGCTGTTGCTGCGTCACAGTGGAGTTTGTGTGTGTGCGCAGTCCGCAGTTTCCTCTGATCAATAACACGTATGTCACAAGTATGTCGGGACTAGTGAATGCCGTCCGACACCGGTATGTGTGAACCACCTCTTCAAAGCTGCTTTGATGCGTAAAAAGTCACCTGACCAATGACGTAAGACGCTGCAGTTGACTGGTCCAACCAGACAGTCATGGAATGATCATATTATCATCTGTTTTGGAGGATTATTGATCATCCATCAGGACAAACCATCGTCCACATGCCATAACTATTGTACACCTGCCAACACTGTTAAACCTGTTTTGGGACAATCTGCTATTCAACTTGATTCATTCTTATTTCATGTTTATTATTGTTAGAGTGGAGCTGTACGTTGCTGCTATCACACCTTCCTGCAGTGTGATGTCCTTTTTCCATACATTGTTCTTACAGACATGCGTGTTTTCATGCTGAAACCAGACGGTTAACTACCTGTGGGGTCGTTAATTCAAGTCGGCAACGAGGTCATATGTGGGTTGTTAGAGCGTTAATGTGCCTGGTGAGGCAGCTGGGGATTGGACGTGGTGGAGCTGCAGACCACCCCCTCTCCTTGTTCCAGTTTAACACAGACGCTTCCGTCATTTCACGGCCGCTCTCGGTGAGTTAACGACCCCACACAGGGTCCAGAGGGCCCCGACTGCACCAGTCAGCTAGAACTGAGGGAGCCTTTCAGATGGGGGGGGGGCATTTAAGACAGCTGCTGATGAAAATGTTTACTTGATTACAGTGAGGCAGTGAGACTGTGCACCATTAACAGGCCGTGTTCCATTTAGTTTATCATCTCATGAAAAGTTGTCATTGCAGTGGTCTCTTCTGTGCTATAATGGAAGCAAACATGGTAAAGGTCGTCAGGCAGCGCACAACTTAGTTAACGAAACCTTGATGAAATAATGAATCATATTCAAGAGGACTTGAATATTTACGTGAGTTGAACACAGAATAGTTTCAACACCTGTCGAAACCTTGAAGCAGGAAAGCAGCACTTTCAACAGGAAATAGAACCTACATTTTAAGGTGGAACTGCCAATTCTTGGTAATTTTATCCAGCTCAGTTCCCATCAGAGCTGGAAGAACAGTTGTTCATCTTTACATCTATTTCCACTGAATACACAATGTTTTAATGGAGACTGATCATGGATAGGTGATGTTCGGTGTTCGATAGAGGAAATATAAGTGTAAGAGATACATTTCATTTTTTAGCTATAATAATTAACTATTTCGAGGTGGAGGTGGTGATGTTGAGTTTGTCAAAGGAACAGGAGATCTTGGATCAATGGAGATGATCAACAGAATTGATTTGTGTGTGTGTGTGTGTGGTGGGGGCTTGGTGGTGGTGAGTAAACTGGAGTCTTATCAGCTGAGATATAAAATGGTAATTCACAGTTAATTGCTTCTGACACGACCTGCTTCCATATCCTAGGATATTCTATCCACAGATTGGTGTCAAGTCTTGTTTTCCTGGCTGATCAATTGATTAAATTAGGAGTCAAACATATGTTAGTTATAATACAAAGTGAGCTAAGGCTCAGATGTCACCAGTTTCCTTGTGAAACATCTCCACAAGGCATTAAAAATGCTCCAGGTTTACTGTGTAATCATCACCCACCCACTTCAGCTGTTTACATGGATGCTTACGCTCTGAGTAAGACCCTCACTCGATTCAAACAAAACGTTTCTGGTGTTGCAATAAGCTCATTTTCAAAGTGAGCTGAAATGGGTTGTAGACACAAATGCCCCATGATTGCATAATGAGGTCCTGGCTGAGTTTTAGCGTTATTTTGTGACACAGTCAGAGTGTTGTGGACATGTGGGACATCATCCAGTGAGTGCTGGGATGGAAGAGAAAGCCTGTAGAAGTAAGCTATCTATTGGGGTTTTCATACAGTAACGTCCAGCTCCAGCTGGTGTTCTGACCGCTGACGAGGCTCATCATCCTGTTGAATACTAAACCGTGGAAACAAACACCAGTACTACCACTACTACTGGAACTGTAGGAAGAAGGAACATTTCGGACAGGAGGGAGGAGTTCCAGTAACGTCAGTTGTTGTATGCGTTCATGGGGACGTGTGTGCGTGCGTGCGTATATGGCTGCAGACAGAGGGCCGTCCTCCCATTGGTCCCTGCAGACAGAGGGTCGTCCTTGCAGACAGAGGGCCGTCCTCCGATTGGTCGCTGCAGACAGATGGCCGTCCCTACACTTTGCACCAGGAGTCTACTGACTGGTCTACCAGCAATAGTGATCCAGTTCTTCATTCCTTGTCATGATCTCATTGATCATGTCTAATGTGTGAAACACACTGTGTCTGTTGATAAAGAACGGTTCTGTGATTTTTGGTCGGGTAGAACATTTATCAGCATTAACTGGAGTGAATCGTGGAGTGGAGTTCCATGTCGGTGATTGTGTCCTCCGTCTCTCTGATTTCACTCTTACTCTGACAACAATCCACAGACAGTTGCAGCTTCACCATCTCCTCAAGTTCTATATTGTGTTTGTGTCGTGGTAATAACTCCGTCATGTCAGTCTCCTCTTATCATGAAGACAGGTGGGGGGGGCAGAGAGCTGTGGCTCAGCTGACTGACTGGAGCGCAGATCACAACGCAAATTTGACCATATTGGTATATGGGATATAGTCACATTCCATATCTCCTTTAAAAAAGTACATAGTTTAGAAAAGGTTAGAAAAGTAAAGTCTGGCTCGTCTCCCGCTGCAGGTGAAGCGGACGTATTCCCAGGGAACGTATCGTGCCGGGGCCATGCGGCAGGTCAGTCTGGTCGGAGCCGTGGATGAAGAAGTGGGGGACTATTTCCCCGAGTTTATCGGCATGTTGGAGGACTCTCCCTTTCTGGAGGTGGGTATATGAACGTCCCTGTAGGTGTTTGGGGGGTTCAGAGTTGCTCATTGTTTCCGTGTCGATGCAGCGGACTCTGCCCTGGGGGACGTTCTCCAGCCTGCGCCTTCAGAGCCCCACGGAGAGCGATGACGGCCCCATCATGTGGGTCAGACCAGGAGAACAGATGATCCCTATGGCCGACATGCCCAAATCCCCCTTCAAAAGGAAACGGTAGGTTCAATGTCAGTGTTTGCCTGCGGCAGGTGTTTGACTCTCTGCAGCAGTCAAAGCAGGAACGTTAGCTTTAGCTGCCGCAAGAGAACTGCTGTGTGTGTGTGTTTCCTGAGTATTGTGAAATGCATTTCCAGGTCCACCAATGAGATAAAGAACCTGCAGTATCTGCCCAGAGCCAGTGAGCCCAGGGAGATGCTGTTTGAAGACCGGACCAGAGCCCACGCCGATCACATCGGCCAGGGCTTCGAGAGACAAACTACTGCTGCTGTCGGTGTGCTGAAGGCTGTTCGCTGTGGAGAGGAGTGAGTACGATGTCACCCACAACACATCTGAGCAACACTGACCCTCTGGGTTGACCCGATGCAGTCTGGGTCGTTGCCATGTCTGTCTGCGTTGATCACCGTTGACGTGATCGTTCCCACTCAGACCCACTGTTCCCACTCAGACGGTCGTGTTCCAGTGACCCCGAGAACTGGGAAAGTCGCATGATGCAAACAGTGTCAGTGGCTCATCTCAGGGACAGAGACAAACATTCACACGTCAGGCAATTAACCTTAACATGCTTTTGGAGGTGGGAGGAAGCCAGAGTACCTGGAGAAAACCCACGTAGACACACTGACCCTATGAGGTGACAGTGCTAACCGCTGGGCCACCGTGTCGCCACTTCCCTGTTGCGTTTAAAAAGATTTGAGAGCAGAAACCTGCCGATCTCGTCAGAATCACAGTGTTAACTAGATCGGCTCACTTGAAACAAACACAGAAGAACACACCGCACACACCAAAACACCAAAGTATGACTGCTCACGCTGCCGGTCACTCACGTCGTCTACGTCGTCGTCTCTGACATCACAAGTGTTGGTGTGTGACCAAACCCACTCAGCAGGACTTTGTCTCCTCTTCCAGCAGTGACACACCTGCCCGCATCACCAAAGACGTGGTGTGTTTCCATGCCGGAGATTTCCCAGATGTAGTCATGAGGCTGCAGCTGGATCTCCACGAGCCTCCGCTGTCTCAGGTGGGTTTCAGTCCCTGATGGGCCGAGGTCAGAGAAGTAGATGGTAAAGTTCCGTCCTCAGCTCCAGGAGCTTTACAGTCTCCTTGAGGTCATTGTTTTGGTTTCCTCGTTGGGTCTAATCAGTCATCAGCCCTGTTTCCTGCTGCACAGGCAACGTGCTGTGTCTCAAATCACATGCTTCTGTATTAAACTTAGTACTTTGAGTACATAAGTGCGTGTATGTGAAAATGTAGTGTACTATGTGCACTCATCTGGTGCACAACAGCGACACCAGTGTCACCACGGGGGATATCGCCTACCGATGGAATCCTGGAGGAGAATGCTAACGTTAGCCTGCTAGCTAGTAAACGGCGGCACATTTTCAGCCATTGACGTCGTGGTGCACGTTTGGTTCTTGTGTGTGATAAATTGTCGTCTTCACTGTAGACTGAGGTTTGGACGTGGAGGAGGATTGATGTGCAGTGACAGCACTGTTTGATTTGAGACAGTACTTCAGGAGTAAATAATGGTGTACATAGTGTACTACAAAGAATAATAGTGTACTAAATAATAGTGTACTAAAAGACTAATGGGATTTGAGACACAGCATCGGTGTTGTAGCGTGTTCCATTTGTAATTTGAGTTGTTTTCCAAGCTGCAGACAGGATGTTGTCGAATGGAACGGAAACTGGTTTCTTTGCAGTCGATGGTAGTTGTAGTTACGGTGTAGTTGTATGTGTGTTGTTTATCAACTAACAACTAGTGTAGGAACCTACTATGTTGTGATCATGTGGCCATCACGTTAGCACCGCTAGCGCTAGCAGCTAACATCGATCTTTGCCCTTGTGCTCCAGTGAATATTTTCTCTCCTGTCGTTGCCTCCTCAGTGTGTGCAGTGGATCGATGACGCAAAGCTAAACCAACTGAGGAGGGAGGGGATCCGATACGCACGTATCCAACTCTACCACGACGACATCTACTTCATTCCCAGAGGAGTCGTGCACCAGTTCAAAACGGTGTCTGCCGTCTGCAGTCTGGCCTGGCATATCCGACTGAAACAGTATCACCAACACGAAGAGAAAGAGGACGAGGAGGAGGAGGAGGAAGAGGAGGAGGAGGAGGAGGAAGAAGAGTGCGTATCAAGAGAAGTCAAGCTCCATATCAAAGAAGAGGAAGACGCTGAGGAGGCAGAGGGAAAGGACTGTGACCCAGCTGCACAGACACTGATGAAGCTGAGGGATGAAGGACGGGAGGGCGCGTCCTCGCAGGCTTCAGTCCACGTCTTCAAGGAGGACACTGAGATGAAGGACGTGACAGAAATACAGCCCCTGCCTTTTATCAAGAAGGAGAGGGAGGACGGTGGAGCTGCTCACACGCTACCACAGCCCAAGGCTGAGGAAGATGAAAAGGAGGAAGGTAAGAGCGGGGGGGCGGCAGCCGGCTCCAGCCAAACGCAGCAGAAGAGTCCTGAAGAGGCGTCAGTGGACAGCGCATCCTTAAAGACGTACATCAGGAAGGAGAGCGACAAGGGGGAGGAGAGGCAGCAGAACACAACTGGGTCAGGTCACGTTTCAAAAGACAAGAGCAAAGAGAGTTCAGTGAACACGCCGCACGCCAAAAAGGAGAAAGGAAAGAGGGAGAAAGAGGACAAGAAGGACAGGAGCAAGGACAAGGACAGGGACAAAAAGGACAGAGCAAAAGACAAAGACAGGATGAGAGAACAGGAGAAAGGGAAGGTGGAGGGAGGAAGAGAAGGGGGCACGGCCCTACAGCCGGTGAAGAAAAAGGAGGACGACGAGCGCACGAAAGACGCCGGCAAAGTGTCTCAAGTGTCCGTTCAGAGAGACGACAAGTGGGCGAAAGAGTGGGAGTCAAAGCCACAACCTCACGTCAAGAGAGAGAAGGAGCAGGACAAGTACAGGGAGGAGGCTCGGGACGCCTGCACCCACAAACACAAGTCTTCACACGGCAAGAAAGAGAAGAGCGGCCACAGGGAGGGCGGCGGCGGTGGTGGCGGCCTCAAGCCAGGGCGGGACGACGGGAAGACGGGCACTCCCAAACCGGGGAGCGTTCAGGTAAAGAAAGACGCAAAGAAGGATAAAGACATGAACAGTAAAGAGGAGAGAAAGAAGCTCGGCGCAGCTTGTGGACCCTCTCTGCCTGAACACAAGCCACCACGGACACTCATCACCTTTGACCTCTTTAAGCCCATGGAAGCGCACCAGACTCTGGCTCTTTCTTTCACAGACAGTCAAGTGAAGAGCCACCACCACGGTGACTCCCGGGGCTCGTCCTCGAAGCCCGCCTCAGACAGCCGGACGCTTGTGCCCTTTAAAGGACCAAAAGTTAAGGACTTGGTGCCGGGAAAACCCGGCACGCCGTTACAGGACACTCGGCCGCCGCAGCACTCGTTAAAGCCCCTCAAAACACACACACCCCAAACACAGAAAGACGTCTTATTATGAATGTCTAGTCTTTTTTTTTTTTTTACTGTGCGACTTACGATGAGGCTTTGGTAAAATATTTGAAAACGTGTCCTTTCTTCAGACAAGAATGAGTCGTCGTAATCGGTGACATTCCATTACTCTGACACTGACGCAGCCACGTTCTCCACCAAGAGGACGCACGCTCCAAGTATTTTAACAGCGCCTAAGAATGTAAGCTAAGTAGCTCACTTTCACGTTTGTTAGCGAATGTATGTAGGCTCTGTATAAAATGTAACGTGACCCGTGTGTCAGTGCCTGTGCACTACTTAGCTTCGCTCTTCAAGCACCTAACTGTAGGTACTGGACTCGGTCTCAGTCTGAAAACAACCACTCCGACTCCCTGCTATCGCCATCACCTACGGTCACTGTATCCTCTTTGCCATGTTGCTTTAGATCACGGGTGTGTGTGTGCGTGTGTATGTTTTATAACACCCAAAAAACTGGAGCGCGTTGTTTTCAGATTGGACTTTCCTCACACAGGGCTGTAAATGATACTGTATGTACCAAAACTGTACAGTATAGATGTTATTAGCACCAATGTGAGAAAATGTATACAGAAATTGCATATATTTTTTGTAAGACAAGTTTTATTTTCCATAGAACTTATTTATATCATTTACTGTCTGTTTTTATTTGAAGCCAATGTATGTGAAAATCCTGTTGTAAATACATTTTATTTCCTAAGATAAGACTTGGTAGTGTGATTTATACTCTGATCAGAACCTCTCAATAAATGGTTCAAAAACAGTCACTTTGATATTTGTCCTCTTCTTCCGGTTCGCTCTGGATTTCCGTGACAAAAATTAACAGTGCTCAGAGAACGAAGCCTGACGAGCCACAGCATCTTTGGACAATCAGCGATCCACCTTAAAACTGGCAGAGACACAAATCCGACTTAAAAACAGGATCCTAGAACTTCACAGCAAAACACAAAGCTGCCCTTATCCCAGGAAACATCCAGACAGACTGACTGCACAGGCTCCATGGTGACACAGGAAGTCGCTGTTCCTCCAGTCCGCCACCACTCCAATTTACAGCAGGAATGGTGATTTTCTGGCACCATGTCTGGACTCCTCTAGTCAACAGGTGTGGTTCATCGGGCTGGAGCTGCTCCCTTTCAACAAATGATGTACAAAAACGTGTTGGCCGTTCCCAAACCCCGCCTCGCCCCCGTTCAATCTCTGCGGTGGTGGAAAACACTGTGTCCCAGTTCTACCAGCGCTCCGACCAGCAGCACCCACAGGGGGACACACACCACGCTGACCCTCATGTCCGTCAGCTTCTCCAAGTGTGAGCACAGAACCAGGCAGAAGGCCAGCTTCAGCATCAGGGCGGCCAGGTACCACAGCCTCCGCTTCAGGCTCTGCTCACCCTCTCTGGGGACAATGTCCGACTTGCAGCGGCCTGCCATCCTCACTGCCAGCATGAGGATGAGGATGGTGTCAAAGGTCCACACAGGGAGGAAGATGAGGAACCAGTTCCACTGGACCTTGGAGTCCAGCTTCAGGACCAGCATTATGAGGAAGATCAGGGCAAAAATCCAGGAGAGCAGCACTCGTTGGGCCAGGGACATCTTCATCGACGTGACGGGACCGGCGCCGAGCCAGGAGCTTCTAAACCCGCAACACCGAAGAGCCGGAAGTCCTCCAACCGGCTGGGGGATGTCCCGAGGACACCGGACCGGCCCAGCGGGACCCCACGGCCGACCACTGAGATTGGGACAAAGCACGGTCCTGTCTGAGTGGATGCAGCCACAACAAGAACATGGGACATAGTGTTAAAAGACAAAACACTCACCACGACGTCACGCCCGAGGGTTTTACAGTCACGTCCACATTCCCTGCGGCGACTTCGTGTTAGCACAACTTCAAGCGCCAATAAAACAGTTGGAAACACAAAGAGACTCTTCTCCTAAACGCTGCTGGTAGCTAGCGCGACCTATCCAGCATAACGACAAACACACAGGTTCGTTCCACAGACGTTCACATCGAGGAGTGTTGTTAGCTTGAAGCTACCTCAGCTAGCTACTGACTTCCGTTGGCGGCTGGCAGGCGAGCGCCCTTTCAAAATAAAAGCAACAACGTTATTCGTTGTTCCCACAGAAATATTGTTGGAGATGAACAGTGTTTTACATGGTTGTTTTGGTATCTGTACACACACACACACACACAGCCACTGTTAATTATGTATTATATCTTGTTCTATAAAGATGACATGGATTAATTCTTCTAATTTCCAACTGTTTTGATCTGTATTTTTCAATTGTAGATGTGTCAGGAAGAGTAGTTTGACCTTGAGCAAATGTCTGTTCTCTAATTAAGCTCAATAAACACAAACCAGGAAATAACTCCTGTTTTACATTTTATTCAAATCTATTTTCACTGGGCTAGTATAACAAATTAATACAAAGTACAACTCCATAGACATCATAGATTGTCAAAAAAGTAAAGTACAAAACACTTGAGGTAAAACCGCTGAAAAAAGATTTGAGTTCAAAAGCCCTTATTAAAGTCTTTTCAAGGTAAAAGCACACTTTACATGTTCTGCCCTAAAAACAAAAAAATGCACTTGTATTTACAAGGTAGTGGTGGTGCGAAATACAGTGTGTGACGCAACATTCAGTCAGATTTCCATGTCTTTGTCAGATGTAAACATCATATTCCTCAAATGTCACACGTATGAAGCAGAGAAGCAAAATGCTGCCACACTGATGTTTGGTCTAAGAAGCAAGTTTTTGCGTTCAGCTGACGAGAGACAATAACAAAACACATTTTCGTACTTTGTGGTTAAAAGGACAGAGTCCTTAGTAAGTTACATGAGTAACATGGAAAATAAGAAACTTGAGGTGTGACAGGTTCAGTTGACACAAATTTAAAAAAAATAAAAGCACAATGCAAAGGCCGTATTATTTTGAATGATTCTAGTAGCTGTGTTATCAAGTGGGATTAAAAAAAAATAGAAAAACTTGTGTGAAAACCTTGTAATTTTAACTGTAGTTGAAGAATAACGAGCTCCTGAATGGAATCCAGGAAACTAAACAAATATAAAGTTATTCCTCTTGGTTATTATGACCAAATCATGCAAATTACGTTTTAGAGTGACAGAAATATGAACCATCTCTCTCTCTCTCTCTCTCTCTCTCTCTCGACGCTGCTGTCAGAGACAAGCTGGAACTACCAGATGTTTTGGTCTTATATGTGATCTATGTATGAAACACGACACAATCAGAGGTCGGTTGTGTTCCGTTTTGTGTTTACACATTCTTTTTTTGTTGTTGTAGAGTGTATTTTTGACTAAACCACAAGCATGTATGCAGCGTTGGGTAGTAACCAGTTACATGTAACTGTGTTAGGTCGTTTAATTAAAGAATAAAGTGTAATCAGTTACATGACTGGAGACCAAGGTGTATTAAACTACTTATGTTCCATAAGTTTGTCCCACGAAGGCTAATGGTGCTAAGTGATGTGATTTTAAAGCAGTTTGACAGAGCTCAGATGCTGCTGGACGTTCAACCACTGACACAACTCGACGTCTGAAACAGTTGAACGTTGATTCGACGTGAATCAGACAGAATTAATGACATTACGCTGATAAAGTTATTTCACTACCGTGACATTTTAAGCGGGCAAACGTGTCATTGTAACAATCACATCTCCAAAGTAACTTTCCCAACGCTGCATGTATGTGAGACCACCTCAGAATAAAACATTATTTCACATATTATTTTACATACACCCCCCGCCCCCCCACATCCCCCTCCCAGTGCAAACAGCGAGGCTCATGACTATGATCTTTGAGTTTCTGGACAGGAAACCATCAACAGACTCGTCCTCTGACGAAGCAGCTGAGGGGATCCGAACCCTTTTAAAGCTCATTTGATTGTTGCGATGAAGCTGAAAACCGGCTGAAACATCTGTGCCACGTTTTGCTGTGTTTGTCGTATTTATAAGAACCTTGTCCTCCACCATTCAAAGCAGCTGGAATGAACTTGGCGCGCGACCGTCAGAAAAGAAGACGGTCTTCATCTAGAGGAATGAACCCGACGTTTCCTTCAGACGGGCGCAGCTACACGGTGCTCTGCCGGCTCTCGCGGCCGTAGCTGACTGACTCTGAAGAACGAGGTGGGAAATCAATAAATATCCCATCTGAGTCGGAGTCCGCAGTCTCCAGTACTTGTCCAATGATGGTTTCAGGGCTGGACGATTCACTGGGCGGCGAGGACGACGCAGCTTTACTGAGATCCGTCATAGTTGTTGTGGCCTCGGTGCCGTGCAGGGCTCCTGAGGGGTGGAGGGGACGGATGGAGGGGGATGACAGAGGCAAGTCGATGGCGCTGCCTCCAGCTTGGACCATACCTGGGAACCAGAGTTCAGACATGATGCAGCTGGAAACAAACCCACTCGTCCTGGGAACTGAACAGAGTCGTCTGTGCGTTTCACATTATAACATTATAACATTTGTTTGTGGACCAGTTGTCCAGTGGGCGATGACAATCATCCTAAGGTCCAGTCCAGACCAAAGATTCCAGGCACAACGACCTGAAACGTGCAACTACATGCTCCTGCCACGTCTCACAGGTCACACTGTCTCTGTGTTTCCACAGCAACGGGTGCACACGGGACACTCCACTCTTCTTGCCTTGTGAATTTCGGTAGTTTAACGTTTCAAGCCGCTTCGTCAAAACAAAGGAGTCAGTGCGTCGTCCAAGCGTCAGCCATGTTTGTTACTGCCGGTGTTTGAACAGATATTAATGCAGTTGTCAGGAAATACTGATAATGGGAGAAGGGAGAGATGATTAATAATTCATCATTTCCAGCGTGTGTGTAGAAATGTACAATAATCGGTCAGATCAAAGTTTGATCCAGGAAATACTTCAGTGTTAGAGGAGTTTCAGGAACTGTGAGGAAATAAATGAAGATAAAGACATTCATTCATTCATTCATTCATTCAGTCAGTCATCTTCTCGCGTTGCCCCGGTTACGGGTCTCGGCTGTTCTGGATTTGATCCCAGGTGTCAATGGGTGAAGGAGTTCAACCTGGTCCAGTCACCAGCTGAAGGACAGACGACCATTCACACTGTCATTCACACCTACGTGACCTCAGCATGCTGCTGGAGGTGGGAGGGAGCTGGAGTACCCGGAGAGAACCCACACAGACACAGGGAGACGATGGAAGCAGGCTTCTTCTGGCTATGAGGCGGCAGCGCGAACCACTCTACCGATGTAGGTCGAATACAGTTGGGTCTGTTTACCTTTGGTGGGAACCAAAACATCCAAAACATGGAGTACTATTCCCACAGCCGTTGTCTGCCACCGGACAGAGCTTCTGGACAGGAGCCGAGGGTCAGCTGACCCCCCTGACCCCCCGACCCCCTGGACTCTTTGGTCTACACTGGACTTTAAACACACGTGAACGGAGCACGAGGGTCTGACCAGGAGGAGGAACAGAGAACAGAGTTGGTTGGTGCTACCTTTGAACTGGGGGCCCACACACAGCCTGTTGGAGGAGGAGCTGGACAGCTCCGGCCCCGACGCCAGTCCTTGTTCCTCCAGGCACGTTATGATCTCGCAGGCCGAGTGGCGCCGGATTCCTCCGCTGCCCACAGAGCCGGCGTCCGGGTCGTACTCGGCCACCGGGGTCAGCAGCAGCGGGATGTTGTAGCTCTTGGATCGCACCACGGGGGTTTTGGACAGCTGATCCGTCGACTTGGACCAGCCCCACATGAAGCGCTTCTCTGGGGGACGACGGCAGGGAAGTGAGTGACTCGGCGTGTTTTCTCCCAGGTTAACGTGCACGCCGTCTCACCCAGAACGCAGCAGTGGTCCTCTGCGTCGTCTCCCGAGTACAGTCCGTGGGTGCCCAGGTAGGGCGAGACCACCTTCTGAACCAGAGACTCGAGGCGCAGGTAGTCGTCGCTGACGCCTCGGGACTCGTGGACCCCCTACGGGCGACCACACATCACCAGACAAACACGTTTCATTCCCTCAACACGTCCTTTCATCTAAGAACTGAGCTGAGGCAGTGAGATGTCACAAGACACGAAAAATTCATGAATACAAATATGAACGCTTCATTAGATAAACACAGTATTAGTATATGTAGTAAGTACATGACAGATGATTTCATTCAATCTGCAGATACATAAATGCTGAAATGAGTCAGCTGTGACATTTGAGTAGAATTCTCCTTGTTCTTGTTCTTGTGTGTGTGTGTCAGAAGGAACCTGCAGCATCAGCAGCATCTGTGTGACAGAGGGCGGCACGCGGGCCCGCGGCCGCGACAGGGCGTCCTCCATCTTGACGCTCAGGACGATGGTGTTCCTGAAGTGAAGCAGCGCCAGCTGACGGACGGAGGGCTCCTTCCCCTGCACACACACACACACACACACACACACACACACACACACAGGACAACAATCAGCCACGCCAGGGCGAGCCCGAGGGCTCGGAGCCGCGGAGACGATGGTGTACCTGCACCGGGTGGAAGATGGCCTGCAGCATCGGCAGAACGTCACAGAAGAAGAAGTCCCAGGTCTCCGCCAAGGAGTCCAGTAACTTCTGTCCTGCAGACACGACGAGAACCTTCACACAAACGTCGTATGACCACCGAATGTCTGTGGACAAGTACGACGACGGAGCACCTTCGTAGAAGCGTATTCGGTCCCGTAGGATGACCATGCCCTTTGTCAGCAGCTGGTTCTGTCACAACACAAGATACAGGAACATCTGGAACTCAAGTGATCAAAGCACGACGACGACGCCAAGACAAGAAACAATCATAGCGTGACGCCCCCTCCCGTCCCCCCGTCCTCTTACCTGAAGGTATTCAGTGAAGAAGGACCCCAGTTCAGTCTTCAACAAGTGCCTGAAGACAAAAACAAAACAAACACGTCCCCTGATTCACACCGACTTTGAACGTCGTTGTCGCTGCATGTTTACTGCGCTATCGTCAGTCTGGTTGGAAAGATAACCAGATATCGGGCATGAGCACATGACTCCCCAGGCACACTGCGCACACAACACACTCATTGACGGAGGGTGGGATGATGCTCTCCTACGCTGACTCACCGGACTCCTTCGTTGAGGACGTAGAGCTCGTTCTCGGCCAAACCTTTCTTCTGGAAGACGGCGATGACGGCGTTGTGGATGCTGTGACACCAGACGCAGACCAAACGCTCTGTGTTAGCATCCAACAGGTGGCGCTGTTCTACTTTGCGTACTTGGCCGTACCTGTTCCAGGTGGCGTTGGCTCCCGCCCTTTTCTGCTTCTCCCCTCTGTCCTCAGGTGAACTTTTCTCGCTCTTCCCAAGCTCGCTGAGGCTGGGGGAGCTCATCAGCTTGAGCCGGTGCAGAGTCCTCATGAGAGAGATGGAAGACACAAGAAGACGAGCACGCGCTGAGTACGGGAGCGGAGAGGAACGAGGTCAGGCTGCGAGCTGACACGCAGGGAGGAAACAGGAAGTGACGGGGGCGGGGGGGACAAGCAGCATGAAAGAGAGCAGCACAAAGAAAGGCTGGTGACGGAGACAAGTAGGACAGTAGGATGGTGAGTGAGGAGCATTAAAGCAGGATGGGCGGAGACAGCATGAAAGGTGGGCGTGGCCACAGAGCCCAATACAACAATAGCACACGCAGGGATGGAGCGAGTGCTCTCTCTCTCAATACAACCATTGATGCAAACAAATATTTATGCAGAAGGCAGATGTCTGAGGAGGTTGCTGTTACAGGGAGGGGGGGGGCGGAGGAGGAGCAGTGACAAGCCAAGAGGTTTTCAACGCTTTGTATCCTCACATATGGGCTCAACAGTTTAAAGTAAAAAAAAAAAAAAAGAGTTGATTCTGGATAGAGATGAAACAAATGTACGTGAATAAAACATGTTTGTGTGCTCAAATTTAAAAGAAAAAGAAAACAAAAGTCATGGTTTTACTGGGACCTTGACTCTGTGTCTGATGAACAGGAGAAGGTGTTCACATGCCATGTGCTAACCTGGTCACTGTAAATCGACATGTGCGTGTTGAGGATTAACACATTTCTCCTCCGCTGACCTTACGGCCTTGTTGTGTTGTTGTTGTTGTTGTTTTTAAACAGAACTGAACTCAATAATAATAATAAACTGAATCTACAGGACCCCTAAAGTCCCATAAAGGCATGGTCCCATATTTTTATTCCTGTGGGAACAGGAAATTATCTTCTGCGTACTAGATTTCTGTCACTTCAGGGTTGAGACATATTTGATGGATCCAGACTGAAACCAGAAACAGTCTGTTTGTTTACAGAAACCACTTTTCCAGGTTAGTTGACCTCGGTCAACTAACCTCAGGTGGTCACATGACCAGCTGCTGTGTTGTCTCTTTGAGTTCCATTCTTCAAGGAGTTTTTGGATCCTTCTATAAAAAAACGACTTCTTCCATTATGTACATGCTGGGATGTTGTTAACGGTCGGCACACGTGACTTCTACTGCTGCTTCATCCTGGGATGAATGGATTTATTTTCTTTTACCAGATTACAGCTGCACCTCGGCACTTGGTGCTTTTTTTTTCAATTTTATTAGTTTGGTTGTCTTCATGGTTATCTTTGAAGTTTTTAATCCTTGTCTCGTTGAGATGCATGAGTTGTATGTGCTATACAAATGGCTATTATTATTATTATTGTTGCTGTTGTTTATTGCTACTGTTATTAATAAGAAACTTTTTTTCCCTTTTCATTTCTGGAAAGCGCACACAGATTATATTTGTTTTGGTGCTGTGATAAAATGACATGAAACGACGAGTGGATGCTCAGAGAAGTTTCAACAAATTCATGGCCCGATTGTGTTACATGTAAACTAAATGAAAGTACGTACGGCGTATGTGTGTTCACACTATGAGCTAAAGCTAACGGACGCTAGCATCACACACTGAATGCAGACATATGAACCATTGATATATGATATAAACAATAACAAATAACAAACCAATTATTTGTCGGTTTGCGTGTGAATACAACTGAAACCTCTGTCGAGTTTTACCCATTTCAGGATTAACGACCTCAGGACTTTCATTAAAGGGGGGGTGGGGGTGTCCAATGAGGGCGCCATAGACCCTCATGACACCGAGTAAACAACTCCCACACAAACACAGAAAACATAAAACAGTAAATAACCCCCCCCACACACACACCCACCCACTCTCCCTCTCTCTCTCTCTCTGGAGTCAGTCAGTCATTACATGCTCATCATCACGTGTTGCCAGTGAAGTTAATGAAATCGTGTGGGAATAGAATCTGGGTTTAGTGAACGTCAATGAATATTTCATCCACGTTCAGAGTTGTTGACATCAGGATCTGACCCTCACCTCCTGATTGGATGCTCACTGCTGCCCTCCATGTCGGGGCTGGAGGGGGGGGCCGAGAAGGTGCTGAAGTTGAGGGACAGGGGTCTGGGGGAGGGACGGGAGGCGTGCCTCCGTCTGAGTCCATCAAGCATCTGAGTGTGAGAGAGAATCGTTCAGTTCTCAAATGAAGCTGCAGGCACGATCAAACGATCTGGGAGACATCAACCTGTTTCTGACCTCAGATCGCCAGAAGTATGAAACGCTGCACGAGGTTCACCGACGACTTTGATGAACAATACACACACTTGAGCAGACGCGACAAACACAAGTCAAATTGGATGCAGGAGGAGATAAAGTCAGTGCTTACACTCCAAATCAATGTACCGTTTCGTTTTCTTTCTTTCTAAGATGCAGTATTAAATCAAATATTATTATTATTAGTTGTATTAGTAGTGGTCATGTTTAATGCATGTTGGGTTTATTTTATCATTTTATTTTGAAACTGTACCTGTGTATTTTTGTTTTGATGTAAATCAGTCTGTGTGACCTATATAAAGCTGCTTTGCCTCATTCTGTGACTGGCTGGTATTTGAAAACTGTTGTGGAGTATTTTACAATCATTCCCCCCCA